>JASPKZ010009881.1:0-76504 GCA_030220185.1 Diploptera punctata
TTTCTCTTCAAAACTTTCAATTATGCTTTCTTCAGCTTCAAGTATGTTTCTCATCATCATCAAGAACAAGGATTAGGCTCAATGGCCTGTTCCGATCTCATTATAGGTCGAATTGGTCCTTCCATCTCTTCAATGGTCTTCCCAACGTTCTTCTCCCTTTTGGTTTATAATTATACATTCTTCTTGGTATGCGCTGTTCATTCATGCGTAATACTAAAAGTAAAGTGATCCCACAATAGGCCCGGAGGTCCTTGGGGTAGTAGGAGGTTAAGGCTCCCACTTTTTCTAGACAATCGGCACTTCACGTCAGCCGGGTTGTCAGCCCGCGTGACGGCCGCCTTTACCCCCAGAACAAGCGTCTGGTACTCATTTACGTTAGAGGCTGAGTCGACCCCAGGGCCATAATGCCGCCAGAGGGTTTGGGTCAGTTTAAAAATCCTGACCCCAACGGGACTTGAACCCTCGACCCTCCGGCTTGTAGCTCAGTGCCTTAACCACTACGCTACGGCGTGCCCCATTCATGCGTAATACTATGTTTCTAATTCCATTATTTGTGACATGTTCTAATTTTGACTTTCTGGCACTTCTGCGTAAATAATCAATTTCTAGAGCTATTAGTCTATTCTTGTAGTAGGCCTACTTATTGACTGTCCATACCTCACTTCCATATATTGCAACAGATTCCACCAATATATATATATATATATATATATATATAGGCCTATTTTTTTTTGTCTTTCCAAATATGTTTATCCCACCCTATGGAATTTAACGACGATATTAATTTGCTACTCAATTAAATTCTATGTTTTATGTTCTCTTTGCCTATACCTTCAATGCTATCTATAATTATTCCCAAATATTTAGTTTGTTTCACTTGCTTTATTTGTATTCCCTCTTCCAATATTAAATTTTCTCTTTCATTGCTATTTATTGCCAAATATTCTGTTTTTTGTAAATTTACCTTGAGACCCCACGATTCATATGTGTTTTTCAACCTTTTTATCATGAAGTCCATATCAAATTTGTCTTTACTAAAACCAGTTGATCATCAGCAAATTGTAATGTCAGCAAAAACATATTGCCTCTTGATATACCCATACCTTTGCAGCTTTGTTTCCATTTCATTAATATGAAATCTACATAAATATTAAATAAAATTGGTGATAAACTGCACCCTTGTTTCAATCCCTTAGTGGTTTTTATAGGATTAGATATTATATTTCCATCCCCATAACGATAGCCACAAAGGTATTAGCTGTCAATGACAAAATTCAATAGTAAGTATAATAGTCATTGTGATGTATCAAGGCCGTGTCCAAAAGAAGGTCTGCCGTTTTTAACCCCAAGGCACAGAAATCGATGCCAGAATCCAGATGGTCTCCCTGCATGAGTAAGAACTGAGTGAAGTGAGGCGGGGCGCGTCATGGACGGCAGGTCGTTTTACCATAATAATAATAATAATAATAATAATAATAATAATAATAATAATAATAATAATAATAATAATAATAATAAATAATAATAATAATAATAATAATAATAATAATAATAATAATAATAAATAATATAATAATAATAACAATAATAATAGTAATAATAATAATTATAATAATAATAGTCCAATAATAATAATTATATTATTATTAATATTATTATTATTATTATTATTATTATTATAACTTAATTTATTATAATGAGATATCTTCTCCCACTTAACCTGTATTTTCTAAGCCCATGTTTTCCCTTAACAGAGATTTAGGCGCTTCCTCCTACAGGGAAGAATTTGAACCATACTAATTTAGTTACACTTGTTTTCGCATAGATGTCATTTGAGTGGTCCGTGGTCAGCGTTCCGCCTCATACTGACATCTAGAAACCAAGGTAGTACTACGACGGGGAAATTCGGTAAATTTTGCTTAGAGACCTTTTTATTCAGGCTTAAGGATCTTTTACGAGCCTGAAAATCTTCAGACTCGGGACCCCAGCTTAAAGTCCCTCCCGGAGGACTTGCTCCTTGGATTTTTCCGTCCTAAAAAAATATATCGACCCCGGCCGGGTATGTAAACCCGCGACGCTCGGGACCAGAGGCAAGGAGCATAACCACTAGTCCACCGCGGCCGATTACTTAACCTGTAACAATTAAAAATAGAGCCTATATAATAATGTGTGTAGGCCTATAAAATTAAATCTTTACAAAATTGATTTAGAAACTACCTTACAATTTGTAAAGTATATTTTTAGGTGGCTAATCCAAATTTTAGAGCTTAAAACTCCGAGATCTACTAACGATTAGGTAGGGAGTGAGCAGTGTTTTATAGAGTACAACATAAGTACTCACGCTTCGGAATGTCTCATTAAGTCTTCTTCTGTTGATTCCATGTTTCCGATACGGAAATTAGGTTTGTCAACTTTTTTGTGGAAATATTTTGAAACCTGGGTTATTTTTTTATAACCATAAACAACTTCCAGCTCATAGCACCTGCTTCAAGTAGAGACATCAACCTCGATATTTAAAGAACAACGGCGCATTAAGTTATATTTTTTTCCGCATTCTCTCGAATATTCATGATGCTTGTTGAACAGTAATACCCTTGAAATAAGCACATTCTCCTTTTCACTTGAGTTTTAAACAGTAATAGCCTAATATAAGATATAAACAATTTATATTTATTCAGAAGATAATATCCTGCTATTTCGCTGATCATAAAAAAATCTGAAGCGCGTTCTTCAAAACGTACCAATTGCTAGGCCCCACCTGCGCTCGAAACAGGTACTTCCGAACTATGATTTCAACATTTTTAAAATAATCACAAGGAGGCTGTCAACCATTGCGTGCCAAAACCTATCCTGAAATCTCTTCCAGAAAAGCATTGTGAGTCCATGTCCAAAATAAAATATGCCATCTGTAACTGCAAGGCACTAAAATCCAGCGCCAAATCTCTCATTTAAACAAATAAAGAAAAAATAAAAATAATCGATTGGATTCGTAGATTGTATAACACCAACTACCTGCCATCCATGCCGCGTCCCTCCACACTTCACACACTTCTTACTCATGCAGGGAGATCATCTGGATTATGGCTTCAATTTCTGTGACTTGGGGTTAAAAACGGCAGACATTTTTTTGGACACAACCTTGGTACATCACAATGCTTCTCTGAGAGAAATCTCAAGGTAGGTTTCGGGATAAATGGTTAACAATTCCCTTGTCACTTCAGACACTACTATTACCTGTACTAATTTTAATTTTGAGGCGAAATATATTTACTAACACTATGAAACTTAAAATTGGTAACAAAATTATGCTATAGTGTTTTTCACGTCTAGAATATAGTGTTGCGCTTATGGAGCAATTCAAGCTAGTAAACGTGTCCTTTTACGTGAGATTGATTTATTATTTAATTTATTTCAAATAAATAATTTAGTTAAATAGTTTCACCTACAACTTTGCCAAGAAGGTGTATGCCACATTTATAGAAAAAACAAAAAATGGAACGTAAGAGAAGCATTTTCTGCGCGACCTTTCGCAGAAGAATTACGGAAGAGGCTAGTGAAGTGCTTTGTGTGGAGTGTAGCATTGTATGGTGCAGAGATTTGGACATTATGAGGAGAAGCGATTGGAGCTTTTGAGATGTGGATGTGGATATGGAGAAGATTGGAACGTATAAAATGGACAGACCAAGTAAGAAATAAATATGTGCTAGATAGAGTGGGTGAAGAAGAACAATACTGGAACTCATAAAGAAGAGGAAAAGAAATTGGATCGGCCACTGGCTAAGAAGAAACTGCCTGCTAAAGGATGCCCTAGAAGGAAAGAAAGGATGCCCTAGAAGGAAAGAAAGATAGAGGCAGAAAGAGACATCAGATGACAGAAAATATTAAAATAAATGCTTTGTATGCAGAAACAAAAAGGAAAGCTGAGTTAAGGAAACAGTGGAGAATGCTGAGTTTGCAGTGAAAGACCTGCTCTTGGGCAAAACACTATGAATGAATGGAACGTATAATTATTATCCACATATTTACTTAAGTTAGGGGATGTTATTCGCCCACTTATATTATATAGATACGAAACATGGATTCTTAGTTTAAGGTAGGAAATAAGATTATGGGTATTTTAGGATAAAGTTATTAGGAACATTATTGGGCAAAAAAAAAAAAAAAGAGATGAACAGACAGTTGAACGAAGTAAACTACAGTGAGCCACGTGATATGTATAGGAAGCCAGATATAACAAGTCTCGTAGACTGCGATGGGCAGGACATGTGGCACATATGGGGGATGAAAGAGGTCCTTGGAAGCTTCTTGTAGGAGAACCAGAGAGAAAACGCCCGAGTTGGTAGACCAAAAATGAGATGGGAGAATAACATTATCTACGATTTGAGGGAAGTAGATTATACAGGGGATAATTGGAAAACATTAGCTCAGGATAGGGATGTGTGGAGAGCTCACGTCCGCGTGACCATGAACCTATGGGTTCGATAGAGTCAGTGAGTTAGTTAGTTAAAGGGTGAACACTATTGCCGGAACAGCGCTAGCAGAGGTGTCACTGAACCATTCTCTTTCCATTTCTGTCACTCAGTCTGTGGCGTCAAGTGGCAACAGCGTTCCTTAAGAATATTATTTTCTACGCATGAAAAACCCTATAGTTGGTTATTTGGGAGAAGATTAGCAACTGGATTATTACCTGGTAAAAACAAACATCACCACCCTTTTTTAATAGCTAACAAATAGTGCTTACTTACTTACTCACTGGCACTATCGAACCCGTAGATTCATGGCCGCGCGGACATAAGCTCTCCATACATCCCTATCCTGAGCTAATGCTTTCCAATCATTCCCTGTATAATCTACTTCCCTCAAATCATAGTTAATGTTATTCTCTCACCTCATTCTTCGTCTACCAACTGGGCGTTTTCCCTCTGGTTTTCCTACAAGAAGCTTCCATGCAAGTCTTTCATTCCCATACGTGCAACATGTCCTGCCCATCGCAGTCTACAGGACACCAAATGAAGAAAATGTAAATGGAAGTAAATGTTTTCTTCATTAGTTATGCATATACATACATTTATTTTTATAGATCTAAATAGTAAATCCCTCATTCCCCTCCTCCCTCTTCAATTCCCGATATACTTCTCGTGAGTAACATACTGTACATTGTATTCTGAGTAATAACTTAATAACTAGGGACGGAAATTCAGACAGAGAAATGTTTGAAGGTGAACAACAAGCTCCATAGTAATTATAATTACTGCTTTATTGCCGCATTGTCATCGTCATTAGCATTATTATTGTTACTTTCTAATGCCACCAGGTTGTGTTACGACATTCTGGCATTCTCTCTCAGCATTGATAGAATTGTAACCCTCTTCTGAGGTTGGAATGGGCGCCTGGAAGGCGGGCTAACGTTATCTTGATGGGATCCCATCCATCCATAATAATTCTGCCCGAGGGTAGGTCTTTCACTGCAATCATAGCATTTCCATGCTATGCTTTGCAGCTTTACTAGGGAATTGTAAGTGTGTGCTGCTTCTCGTTGCTTTCCACACCGGTGAAGGATGATGATGATGGTCATATGATTTCGGGGACCGTTTGGGCCTTAAAGTTTTCCTGACACTTATCTTACATGTGAAGAAAAACCTCACCCAGAAAATCTGTCCCAACCGAGGATCGAACGCGGGCCCGCTGCGTGACAACAGCGGTGAACCTCGCGGGTATGATGGGTGACAAATAATAACGAAGAACCAGGAGAAACCTTGAATCTAAACTCCAACCGCGACAGGCCTAGAAACGCCCTTGACCTACCAACCGGCTGCTGGCCTCACATCCACATGTGTTAATCACAGAGATAGAATCTAGCCAGTATAGGGATGGCATGTGGTCAGCATGTCGGGTCCTCCAGCCGTTATAGCTGGTCTTTTCAATCTGGAGTCGCTACTTATTGTAGCTACCCAAATGCCTCACGATGCTGGGTGGGCACCGGTCCCATACTGGCTGAAATTAAATGAGAAAATTTCTTCCCCTATGAAGACTCGAACCAGTACAAAAAAAGTCCCGTAGCTCTGCGCCAAGGCTTCTTGCCTTAACCACTCGGCTACGGCGCCGGACCCTTGAATGTAAACTTATCCTAAATTCCAGACCAGGAGCGACCATAGGAATAATTCCTTTTTAGGGGAAAAAATCCTGTGGTCAGAGCGGGAATTGAACTCGGAAACTCATGATTATTATTATTATTATCATCATCATCATTATCATCACATCATTATCGTTACATTGCTTAATAAATCTGTAGGTTCAATGGCAGGTTCATTCAATATTATATTTGTCCAGATCTTCGAAGTCCAGTTTATTAAGATCTATCCTAAATATTAGAGGCTACTTCTACCTATGTATTAGGCCTTCCTAATGGTCTTTTCCCATGAGTTTTCATTTCAATATTTTGAATCCATTTTTTCTTCTTCCATTCGAGCTACATGCTGTGAACATCTGAATTTCCTAGATTTAGTAACAATATGTGTCTTCCAATGAACTTTTCGTGCTTCGGGTTTCGAGTTAGGCAGACAGATGTACAGATGTACTTAACGTATGGTACACGTCTATTGCGTAAGCGTACAAAGAAGAGTGTCGGATGAGTGTGTTTATGTGTTTGTGTGTAGGGTGTGTTGTATGAGGAACGATGATAATGAAGAGTAAAAATATGGCGAAACCCGGGCCCAGCACGAAGCCTGCCTGCTCCTGTGGAAAAGAGCCAAGGGGTTGCTAGTTTCACATCCCCATTCGACGGACGAATCGCTATCAACAGCACCATATGCCTCCTTAACATACAGTACTAGGGGAGGGTTTGGAATTTAATACAGGCATTTAGTGCATAATCTAACGATTAGAAATAGTACATCACCCTACCTTTTAGCCCCAATTGCAAATTTTATTTCCAATTCCGCTGATATCGAAATTGGACTCGCTATTCAGAAGCAGCCATGCTGCCACCTAAGCTAGCGCGTTGGACTATACACTAACTTACTGACCTATCGGAACCGTGAGTTCATGGCCGGGCGGACATAAGCTCTCCACACATCCTGTCTTGAGCTAATGTTTTCCAGTCATCCCTTGTATAATCTACTTCCCACAAATCATGGTTAATGTTAATCTCCCACCTCATTCTTGGTCTACTAACTGGGAATTTTCCCTCAAGTTTTCCTACAAGAAGCTTCCATACCCCTCTTCATTCCCCATTTATGCCACATGTCCTGCCCATTGCAGTCTACGAAACTTATTTGTTCTTATTATATCTGGTTTCCTATAAATATCACGTAGCTCACTATTATATAGTACTCCGACAATATTATTATTATTATTATTATTATTATTATTATTATTATTATTGCTGTTATTAAAAGGTAAATATATCCCACTACAGGCCTCAGGAGGCCCTTAGGGTAGTAGGAGGTTAGGGATCCCACTTTTCTGGACAATCATACTTGATGTCAGCCCTGCGTGACGGCCGTCTTTACCCTCAGAACAAGCGTCTGGTACTCATTTCCGTTAGAGACTGAGTCGACTCCAGGGCCATAGTGCCGCCAGAAGGTTTGGGTCAGTTTAAAAATCCTGACCCCATCGGGACTCGAACACTCGACCTTCCGACTTGCAGCGCAGTGCCTTAACCACTACGCTACTGCGTGTCCCTATTGCGGTTATTAGGTTTTAGATTTAGAAGTATTTAATACACAAGTGATCTTCTTGGTGATGTAATATTAAAATATATATGTAGTCAATATGCCCATTTCACCAATTAATGTTTTAAAATGGTCAACAAGTTTCTACAGCCAAGCTGTCATTCTCAAGACCAGATATTGACTCAAGTATTTAGATTTATTTAACCTTGTGGCTTCTCTTGTACTCACCAAGACAAACCCATGTTACATTTAAATACAATATATATATATATATATATATATATATATAACGTACTAAACAATTAATTAGGATCTGGTCAAACTGAACAATACTGAAATAATGTCTAATTAATATAATAAAACTGATACAATTAAAATCAAACTAATGAAAGAACGTACAGAAAGGAACAACAGCTAGAATATACTATTATAATTATAATAATTATTATTATTGCTGCTATTTATATAATTATTGTTATTATTCCTATTATTACTACTATTATTATTATTATTATTCATATTATTATTATTCATATTATTATTATTCATATTATTATTATTCATATTATTATTATTATTATTCATATTATTATTATTATTATTCATATTATTATTATTATTATTATTATTATTATTATTATTATTATTATTATTATTATTATTATTATTATTATTGTTGTTGTTGTTGAAATGGTCAAAGTATGAAATGTTTGGGCGGAATTTTCTCAAACAGAAAGTTTGTGTTGAAGTAATGACCTCAAAGGTATTTATTTGTACGAATTTTGTGGCTGGTCTCGTAATGAGAAACAGCAGGTGGAAGTCTGAATACGAGTTTGCACGATGATCTTCGGGAATATTCGTGCACGGCCGGCACGCGACTACATAGCGCCACCACCTGGTTCCTAACAACAACCTGTTACGTAAGTTGTTCAATCTTTACACTGTGTATGAAAATAAATTTCACAATTTTGTACAATTGTTTGCATGTTAGTTTGTTTGACAAAGTAATCGCCTCATGGAGTCTGCAATCAAGAAAATTAATACATTCACTGCAGATTTACTATAACATTACTTTATGAAATGCTATCTTTTAACGTGGACCTTAAGGAATATAAATGACGATTGCAGGAATAGTCAGAACCAAAACTACGGTTTATTATCTTTTTAACAACATTAACTAACTAACTAACTAACTAATTCACTGGCTCTAACTAACTGAACCCATAGGTTCATGGCCGTGCAGACATAAGCTCTCCATACATCTCTAACCTGAGCTAATGTTTTCCAAACATTCCCTGTATACCTACTCTTCCCTCAAATCATAGTTAATGTAATTCTCCCACCTCATTCTTGGTCTACCAAATGGGCGTTTTCCCTCTGGTTCTCCTACAAGAAGCTTCTATGCACGGCTTTCATTCCTCATTCCCCTGCCCATCGCAGTCTAAGAGACTTAACTGTTCCTATTATTAATTAAATAAAAATAAAACGTAGTTTTATTTGATTTCCATATTTATTGTACTGTATAATTCAGTGACAGCTGTTTCGGTACATTGTGTATATCTGGCTTCCTATAAAAACCATATAATTCAATGTTATGTATTTTCTCTTTCTCATTCACCTGTTCATCTCTCCTTGGTCCAAAAATGTTCTTCAGAACTTTATTCTCAAATACTCATCTCCTTTTCTCTCTTAAAGTAAGAGTCCATGTTTCGCATCCATGTAATATAACTAGTAGAATAATAGTTTTATATAGGCCCTGTTTTCTCTTTAACGTTTTTTGAAAAGAGTCAGGACATCAAAAGTCCCTGTAACGCATAATAGAACGCATTTCCAGAATTGAGCCTATGTTTAATTTCTTTGCGCATCTCATTCCTATTTGTGGTATAAACTGAAAATTTACAACTCATTATCGAACCCTGAAGTTCATAGCTGCACGGATATAAGGTCTCCGCAGAGTCCGTGAGTTAATGTTTTTCAATAATTTCCTGTACAATTCAGCTCCCTCAAATTAACCGTATTCTCCCATCGCATTCTTAGTCCACGTACTTTTCCGCTGATGTAATACAAGAATCTTCCATATTCCTCTTCCATTTATCGTTCATGTCACATCTCGTATCCATCACAGTTTATGAGATTTAATTCTTATTACATCAGATTTCCTATAAAAAATTGTGTAACTCATTGTTTTATTGTAGTTTCCTCCGTTTACCTGTCTGTTGAGGCCATTGAGAAAGTAGAGAGCTTCAAATACTTGGGTTGTACTATCAGTGGTAACATGAACTGCGGTCAAGAAGTAAAGCAGAGGATAGCAATGACAAAAGAAGCTTTTAACAAGAAGAGGAGCATTTTCTGCGGACCTATAGCAAAGAATTACGAAAGAGGCTAGTGAAGTGCTTTGTGTGGAGTGTAGCATTATATGGTGCAGAAACTTGGACATTACAACGGAATGAGGAAAAGTAACTGGAAGCTTTTAAGATGAGGATATGGAGAGGAGTGGAACGTATAAAATGGACAGACAAAGTAAGAAATAGAGATGTGCTAGACAGAGTGGGTGAAAGAAGAACAATGCTGGAACTCATAAAGAAGAGGAAAAGAAATTGGACTGGCCACTGGCTAAGAAGAAACTGCCTGCTGAAGGATGCCCTAGAGGGAATGGTCAACGGTGGTTTAATAACCCTAACTTATTGAGGATATTGTGGGTCTTATACTTTGATAATTGTTCATGGTCTTTGTTCTTCTGGTTTATTTTGTTTGGGAAGAAAGTTAGAGGCAGAAAAAGATATCAGATGATAGAAAATATTAAAATAAATGGTTTGTATGCAGATACAAAAAGGAAAGCTGGGTTAAGGAAAGAGTGGAGAATGCCGAGTTTGCAGTGAAAGACCTGCTCGTGGGCAGAACACTATGAATGGCCTGTCTGTTTGTCTCTCTTCGATCCAAACATTTTCCTTAAGAGTTCATCTCAAATATTTGTAATATTTACTATTGCATCCAAATAATAAACTGAAGTAATAATTTTATTTGAACTTGTTTTTAGTTTAATTAAGATGGTACGGACATGCCCAGCGAATGGAAGAGGATCGGCTCCCAAAATCGGTTTTGGAATGCAAACCTGAGGGAAGACGAGGCAGAGGAAGACCTAAAACCTCCTGGAGTCAGGAATATATTTGAATCAGTCATTTCGAAAAGGGATCATCTACGGTTGATCAATGTTTGCAGGAGAGGAAGAAAAACTGATTCAACTTGATCAGGATAAAGCATTGAATCTGAAATTGCTACTGAATAAAGTCAGAAAGTGGTAAAGGAATAGTGTACTTGATCCATTCTCACACGGAAACAATGGAAGTAGGTATCTAAACAAGGAATAATGAAAGAAGTGAATTTCAGAAAAATTAGAGATGATCCCTTTTCGAAATGGCGATTCATTTATACATGAAGGAGAAACATCTACAACCAGGAGATTGGATGGACCGACAAAATTGGCTATTGGGAATCGGACGATGTCAAAGACATTAATCAACCGATGATCTATTTACTTTAGTTTAATATTAACTTAAGTTATTTGAGAGAAATTGGGATGACAAAACTTCTGTACTGCATAATAGCATGCGTTTCTGGAGTTCAGCCTGTTCAATTAACGTTTTCATCACATTCCTCTTTGTTTATTACCGTTCCACAGTAAGTAAGAAATGAAAATCCACAACCTTTATATCTAAAAACATTGCTTGCATAATTTTATAACTATTGCCGTGAAGTATCAGCTTTTTGTAAATGTAATAGAAATAGTAAAATGATAAACCGTGGTCGTAGTTTAGAATTTGTTTCTGCAACCAAAAGATTGGGGGGGGGCACCCTGTAATGTAGTTGGTTAAGCCAATACGCTACAAACCGGAAGGTCGAGGTTGCGAGTCCTGGTGGGATTACGATTTTTAAACTGACCCAAACCTTCTGGCGGCACTATGGCCCTGGGTCGATTCATCCTCTAACAGAAATGAGTGGCAAACGCTTGTTCTGGGAGTAAAAGCTGCCATCACACAGGGTTCACAACCCGACTGAGTTCAAGTGTTGATTGTCCAGAAAAAAGTGAGAGCCACCTCCTACCACCCCAAGGGCCTGCTAAACCCTGTAGCGGGAACACTTAACCGAAAGAATGGCTTTCACTAAAGTAGGCCCGTACAAAATATAATGAAACGTAGGCATACAATAAGATAAATGTCGGATTCCCCATGTTTATAAACTAAAAACAGTATATATATATATATATATATATATATAGGCCCTATATATATATATGTGTGTGTGTGGTGTGTGTGTGTGTGTGTGTGTGTATCAAAATGATTTCTAAGCTATGTGACTTAAAATATAGGCCTAGTCTTAGGAGAAACTATAGACCAGTAACAGTGGGTTACATGATCTTTAAGGGAAACAGATGTAATGAAAGCAGTCAAGTATCGTAAACGACGATGAGCAAGACATATGGTACAAATTGAGAATAAAAAGGGAAATAGAAACTTAATGTTGGGAAAAGTAGAGGAAATCGCCCAAGAATGAGATAGAATAACATTTATCATGATTTTAAGTAAGTAAGTTCTAGGTAATGATTGACTAACATTATTTCAGGATATGGGTGTATGAAAAGCTTTTGCCCGCGGCCATCTCCAGGTTCGATAGTGCCAGTGAGTAGTTGGTGTACTTTGGTATTGTAAAAGTAAAGATAAAATGATCCCACTACAGGTCTTAGGAGGCCCTTGGGGTAGTAGGAGGTTAAGGCTCCCACTTTTTCTAGACAATCGGTACTTGATGTCAGCCGAGTTGTCAGCTCTGCCTGACGGCCGCCTTTACCCCCAGAACAAGCGTCTGGTACTCATTTCAGCTAGAAACTGAGTCGACCCCAGGGTCATAGTGCCGCAAGAAGGTTTGGGTCAGTTTAACAATTCTGACCCTACCTGGACTCGAACCCTCGACCTTATGGCTTGTAGCGTATTGCTTTGGTATTGTGGTGAAATTTATACAGGAGCATGTGAAGTTATTTATTTGCTGTATTTGTCTGCAGTTGATGATGTAACTATCCATCAGAGTATTCTGAAAAATAGCTAGGCAATACGAAATATGCCAGGCATTTGGGCGTTCGTTTAGATATCGAAAACACGAACACAAAATGTACTGCACTCCCCATTAACCACAGGTCTATTTGTAGTCCTATAAAGTATGATGGAGACCAATCTTCCGGGATGATTGTATAATTTTAAGAAGATCATCAATTCATCCAAATTAATTAGTGTGGTATCATTAAAAATATATAAAACTATTATTCTACCAGTTATATTATTTGGGTGCGAAACATGGACTCTTACTTTAAGAGATGAAAGGAGATTACGAGTATTTGAGAATAAAGTTCTTAGAAACATTTTTGGACCAAAGAGAAATGAACAGACAGGTGAATGGAGAAGACTGCATAACAGTGAATTACATGGTCTTTATAGGAAGCCAGATATAATGAGAACAGTTAAGTCTCGTAGATTGCGATGGGCAGGACATGTGGCACGAATGGGGAATGAAAGACGTGCATGGAAGATTCTGGTAGAAAACCAGAGGGAAAACGCCCAGTTGGTAGACCAAGAATGAGGTGGGAGAATAACATTAACTATGATTTGAGAGAAGTAGATTATACAGGGATGATTGGAAAACATTGGCTCAGGATATGGATGTATGGAGAGCTTATGTCCGCGCGGCCATGACCCTACGGGTTCGATAGTGCCAGTGAGTTAGTTAGTTAGTTTATCATTGTATTTGATCGAGTGTTGTCAGAATTGGATACATAAAAGTTCATCTATATGTTAAACCATTCGCCTAAAAGACGAGGTAGACTCACCCTCCGGCAGTTAAATGACCTTTTACTCAGAAGACGAGGTGCACTCCCTTAACTCTGCTGTTATACATTTTGCAATATTTTGTACATCTCTTGGCAGGGTAATCTTTTGTTAACATTTATGAATAGTAGAGGAATGTGTTTTGGCCTTCGCCCTTATTGTGATCTCAAGTACCGTTATCTTTTGTTTCTTTGGATGTCTGAAAATAGAAAATATAATTTACAATAACTTAAATGCAGTTTCTTGGTAAATGCATTGAGCATTGAAATGAGTGGGTTAAAAAGCTACCTACAGCAAGTGGGTAAAAGACTGAAATTGTCCCTTTCAGACACAATACTTTATTTCTTAAAAAAATCACAATTTTACATAAAAATTTGAATCTTTGAAATGCATTTTTTCAGGTTTTTAAATTTAAGAAAGTGACTTTTTGACTCATGAATAACATGGTCTTTATGGGAAGCCAGATATAATAAGAACAGTTAAGTCTCGTAGACTGCGATGGCAGGACATGTGGCACGTATGGGGAATGAAAGACTTGCATGGCACCTTCTTGTAGGAAAACCAGAGGGAAAACGCCCAGTTGGTAGACCAAGAATGAGGTGGGAGAATAACACTAACTATGATTTGAGGGAAGTAGATTATACAGGGAATGATTGGAAAGCATTAGCTCAGGATAGGAATGTATGGAGAGCTTATGTCCGCGCGTCCATGAACCTACGGGTTCGATAGTGCCAGTGAGTAAGTAAGTAAGACTTTTTAACTCACAAGAGTCATCTATAAATTAAAAAAAAAAAGATAAACAGGGAGTTAATCAATACTTTTTAAAAAATCATAAACCACCATTGATGTTATTTAAAAAAAAGGTGTGCCTGTTATGACAGTCGTCCTCAACAACTATTTGTTGAGGACGACTGCCATCACAGGTACAATTATTATTGTTTTAAATAAGGAATTTAACCCATTTGCCTCAAAAGACGAAGTAGATTCGCTGGCAGTTCAATGACCTTCAACTCGAAGACGAGGTACACTCCCTTAACTCTGCTGTTATATATTTTGCTATTTTGTACATCCCTTGACAGGCTAATCTTTTGTTAACATTTATGAATAGTAGAAGAATGTGTTTTTGGCCTTCGCCCTTATTGTGATCTCAAGTACCGTTATATTTTGTTTGTTTTAATGTCTGAAAATAGATCATATGATTTACAGTAACTTAAATCCGGTTTCTGAGGAAATGCATTGAGCATTTAAACTTGAAGCGAATTGGTTAATGTATTTTAAAAAATGACGCAACAGTATATTCGTGTACAATAAATAAATTATATGGAAATAAACTGAAATTAACGTGTTCATTATAAAAGGACTGGATTTGGAAGAGTTATTCACATCTGTTATGATAGACGAATTTGAAGTTATCGGCTGTTGTAATATTGCTTTTAGCAGATGAAATCTTATAACTGTTCTTGGGGAACAATTACAATAACAAGCCGAGCCCGCGTTATTCATGGAATGGTTCACAGTCATTGGGTCATTTGAAAGTCGTCATATAAATAGGTTTCATGGTTAATAAAAAAAATGAGAAAAAACAGGATTTACCCT
This sequence comes from Diploptera punctata, assembly GCA_030220185.1. Classification (NCBI taxonomy): domain Eukaryota; kingdom Metazoa; phylum Arthropoda; class Insecta; order Blattodea; family Blaberidae; genus Diploptera; species Diploptera punctata. The sequence goes on from JASPKZ010009881.1 coordinate 15,140, forward strand.
AGTTAAAATAGCCTAAGGCGATTCTCTGACTTACATAATGTTTGATTGCGAGATGCGTTCAATTATAGATTTATAGGCTATATTCTATTCCATTGACTTAGTTCACTTTATAGGCCTTCACCTTATGGGTACTTTTATCTGCCAAATGCCAACCCGAGCCTTATAGTGACACAACCTGTAGGGAGAGGGATATTAACTGTATATAGCCTACATTTATGCCACACAAGGGCAAGGAGAGCCTCCACGAATAAGTGTGATTGGATCAATGTCAAAATACACCATTCACACACACATTTACGCTAAATATGGCGAATATGATAATGATGATTATGATGGTCCGATGATGTTCTGGGGCCGTTTGGGCCTTAAAGTTTCCTGACATTTGTCTTACAGATGAGGAATAACCCGAAAAAATCTATCACCAAGAAGCTTGTCCCGACCGGGGTTCGAATTCAGGTCTGCTGTGTACAAGTCAGCGACGCTAACCCAAGACCACAATGGTGGATAACATATTTATGTAATATTTTATAGTAATTTTGATCGATTTTCATCATAATTTAATGCCTATTTAAGATATTTATGTTTAGGACTGAAATAAACATTATTGTAATATCTCGTGATAGCTGTCAAATATTAGGAACTGCTTTTGTATTTGAGGTTCTGTTATTCGGTCTGGATTAACTTATTTTTCAACGAAGATAGATATACGAGTAGTTACTAAATTACGGCATAAAGTTTTGTGTCATTCTTTCATTTTTTATTCGTGGTAAAAAAGAAAAACACATATAAATGTCATTATTTCTAAAATAGAAGACAAACAAATGGCCATAAAATACAACATTTCAAAACAGACAATCCAGAAGAAAAGTAAATAATCCGTTTTTTTTTATTATTTCAGTTATGCTAAAGTAGGCGGAAAGTACAATAAAACACAAATAGGCAATAAAGGGCAATATAAGATCTTAAATTGTTCCAGAAAAATTATAAAATTCTGTCTTCAACACAACTGTAGTCTTGGAGAAAGATAAATTCCTATATTGAAAAGGGAGCAGGTTCGATTCCCAGAATTATTAAATTACCTTTTGAAATATATGTAGGCCTAACAGTAAGAAAAATAGCAGGAAATTCGGATCATGAATTACAACAATTATATTCTTATGATTTTAAGTGAAGACAAAAGAGCCATCATGGAGTTTTAAACAGCGTGAAACATATCTTAGTTACATCAAAGGTTTTTTTTTTCCCAAGTGCCTCAGATTGTCATTTCGACATTTTTGGTGTTCTCTCCTGGCATGGCGTACTCGTAACCCACTTCTGAGGTCGGGGCGCCTGGAAGACGGGGTTACGTTGCTCCGATGATATGCAGTCGATGATGATGTAATGATGCGCCAGGAGAGGCCTTAAACTAAACTTAAGCTAATTTGGGGAATATGATATTGATGATAATGATGACCAGATGGTGTTCGGGGACCGTTTGGGCCTTAAAGTTTCCTGACATTTATCTTATAGGTGAGGAAAAACACCGAAAAAACCTCACCCAGGAAACTTGTCCCGACCGGGGATTAAACCCGGACCCGCTGCGTGACAAGGCAGCTCGCTATCTCGAGACCACAGTGGCGGACTTTATTATTATTATTATTACTATTATTATTATTATTATTACTATTATTATTATTATTATATTATTATATTATTATTATTATTATTATTATCATCATCATTATCGTCACCGTCATCATCAACATTCACGGATTAAACCCATGTGGCTTGCTCTAGTCTCATAGATTCTCATTCAAAAAGTTGGATAACTTTTTTTTTTGTTTACCAACATTCTTGTCCGTTTTTTTGGTTTGTGATTAAATATAATTTTTGGTATGCGTTCATCTTTCATTCTTTGGACATGTTCTTTCCAGATTTTTTTTTCAGTTTTTTAAGTTTTTATTTGTATTATTATTATTATTATTATTATTATTATGATTATGATTATTATTATTATTATTATTATTATTATTATTAATATTATTATACAGACAATAATAGAAAGTATACTTACATATGGATCAGAAAGCTGGACAATAAATGAAAGGATACAGAAAAGAATCTTGGCGACAGAAATGGATGGATTACGGAGAAGTATGAGAATATCCAGGCTACAACATATTCGAAATACATATATCAGACAAGAAATGGATGCACAGGAAACTGTTATCGATAGGATAACAAAGAGAGCTCTACAATGGTATGGACATGTACAACGGATGCCGGAAGACCAGTGGCCTAAACAGGTGTTGGATTGGGTGGTACCAGGCAGAAGGAGGAGGGGGAGAAGTAGAAGAGCATGATATGAGGGAATATATGATGCCATGATGAAGAGGGGTATGGAAGATGGACAATGGGAAGGTAGGAATCTCTGGAAAGCAGGAATCAAGGGCAAACTGCTGTAAAGTGGAAAGCCTGTATTAAGTATTAAGTAAGTATTATTATTATTATTATTATTATATTATTATTATTATTATTATTATTATTATTATTATTATTATTATTATTTTCTACAATGAGACTTGAAAGTATAAATATTGATGTCCCCTGAAGACGTTACTGGCGTCTCGCAGGGTAAAATATCTGATGGGGCTGCCATCTACGACTCGATATCAAGCCGACTGCTGTATTAACACCAACAGAAGGGGTACCTCTTCCGCTCTGTTGACCGTTGAGGATTTTCTCCTTGTTACCCCGGAGATGGGTCTTTCTTCACCCGTATCCCTGGGCAGGGGATCGGCACAGACTAACAGGTCTAAACCTTGATGCTGATTATTATTATTATTGTATTATTATTATTATTATTATTATTATTATTATTGTATTATTATTATTTTTATTTTTATTGTTCTAATATATTTTGTTCTTTCCTTGTCATCTGTATATTGTGTAGATTGTATCTATTATGTGGAAGAGAAGACCATATGGTCTTAACTCCATCAGGTAAAATAAATAAAGGTGGTGAGAATTCAAACGGTTAACCCAGATACTGTATAGCCCATAGTATTTTTGAAGTTTGAGAGTTCAGAAGACAATGTGAAAGTGTTTGCCATGCTATTGAGAGAGCACTCCTACTGCGTGTCAAAGCTAACTGTCGCAAGCGCAAGAGATAATTCGTAACAGATCAAACAGAATAATGACCATAAAAAAACTCCATCATGGCGCGACAGGTCTGGAAGGCCCTTGGTCTATCAACCGGCTGCTGATTTCACATCCGCATGTGTTATTCATAGAGGTGGAGATTATCTGGCCAGTATATATTTAAATAAATATAAATTTATGGGTCGGAAGTTTGGACAATGACACAGCAACATGTGAACAGAATAACTTCAGTTGAAATGAATTTTTGGAGAGAAGAGCAGCCAGAAAATCTCGACTGGAAAAAATTAGAAATACAGAAATTAGAAAATGGATGAACGCAGAAAGAAATATAATGGAAAATTGAAAGAAGAACAAAAAAGGAAGACCAAGAACGATCCGGAAGAACAACATTCAAAATTCAATGAGGAAATTTGGTGTAACAGATGAAGACACAGAGGGCAGAGAACGATGGAGAACTTTAATTAAGAGGAATATATGAATGTTTGTTGCAAATTGATAGTCTATAAGTCCATAGTCATTTATGTATTTTTTTATTCATGTTAATTCCGAAGATTGGTTGCAGAAAACCCTCAATGATGAGGAAAATTCTCAAAATTAATTAATTAAATTTAGCAAAACTCAAAGAGAGAAGAAAATCGCACTGTCTAATTCTCCTATTTAAGATCCTACATACCTCGATTCCCAATTATTTATCATCCCGTTTCCAGTATCTATCCTCAAACCATAACTTAAACACAAGATCACAACATAGTCTCTTACTTAATATACCGCAAACATAGGACATCACATCACTCCATGTCATATACCATCTCCACTTCTCACAACTGGAATTCCCTACCACAAGAAATAAGGGGCTGCCGGACATTGACATCTTTTAAAAGAAATCTAAATTATATTTGCTCTAAACTCGACTTCATTATTATCCAGTGTAAGATATATATATATATATATATATATATATTAATTGGTGTTTCCCGTATAATGTATCATATTTATATTATTATTATTATTATTATTATCGTATCATTATTGTTATTACCCTATAAAATGTTGTTTGTACATGACATTTAGATTGCTACATTTATTGTATCTTTAACTGTTTATAATTAGTATAGTGTATATCTATATTTGTCGAATATTTATTTGTATTTGTGCTGGTTGAGTGGAAGAGAGGGCCTTATGGCCTTAACTCGTCCAGAATAAATAAAGTATTATTATTATTATTATTATTATTATTATTATTATTATTATTATTATTATTAATAGTTATGAGGTCGTATCAGTGAATATGTATAATTCTTTTTCAGATGATAAAAAGTATCTTCCTGTTTCAACAATTATAAGAATAATTACATCATCTCTGCAGTGTTCACGAATATTTTAGCATTGACTGATCGAGACACCACAGAAATTAACATTATCTACTAATTGACGTTGTCATATATTGTACCAAGTTTTTGAGAATAAAAACTATCTATCTATAGAAGTGATATGTGGTCAGCATGTCGTATCAACCTGGAGCCGCTAAATATTGTTGTTACCCCAAATTCCCAAGCAGGTCGCAATTCCATGAAAATTTTCCCCCATGGGGACTCGAATCAGTGCAAGTCCCTTAGCTTTGCACCAGGGCCGTAACGTAGATGGTTAAGGCAATACACTACAAACCGGAAGCGTCGAGGGTTCCAGTCCCGGTGGGGTCAGGGTTTTCAAACTGACCCAAACCTTCTGGTGGCACCATGATCCTGGGGTCAACTCAGTCTCTAACAAAATGAGTACCAGACCTTGTTCTGGGATGAAGGCGGCTGATAAGCAGGGAACCTAAGATAAAAATTAAAATATATATCTGTTGGCAGGTGCCGTCGTCCTCAAATGTGTTAAAATACTATATTAAAAGGTTATCGGGAGACCTTTCGGAAGTTAACTTCCATCATCAGCAGGATGAGTGTCTGCTACTAGATGTTGTTGTTTAAGACGTTGTAGACTTGAAATGTCGTTTGTAGCAACGACGTGAGTAGCAAGTGTCAAGAGTTGCTGCTGATGACACTTCAAGTATACAACGTCCAAAACAACAACTTCTAGTAGCTGACACTCATCCTGCTGATGATGGAAGTGAACTTCCGAAAGGCCTCCAAATAATATTTTATAGTATTATAACACAGTTGAGGGCAACGGCATCTGCCAACAGGCATACATTTTAATTTTTATCTGATGAGTATTCACCTCAACGTAATTTTATATATATATATATATATATATTTAGTATTGACGCAGGGAACCTTGCTGACATCAAGTGCCGATTGTCGAAAAAAAAGTGGGAGCCAGAATCTCCTATTAACCCAAAGGTCTCCAAAGGCATGTAATAGGATCACTTTACATCATCTTAACTCGAAAAGAATCTTATGGAGAAAATCACAACACAATAATAACTAAATTGCAGACGCTGGGATTCGAGTTTGGGACTGCTGTTAAATTATGAAAGCATTTGTATTATTACCAAGTTTCATTTAATGTATCCAAACTCTTTTATTTCATGTTAGACTTTTTAATGACAGCTAATTATATCCGTTTTAAAACGAACTTGTTTTATCAGTTTCTTCTTGTAATATGTGTGTTGGGTTCGAATACTGGAAACAGCTGCTCCTGATGTTGTTTTACTTGTCTTACTGAACCAGATTTTATCTTGTCTACCTGTTGCTATAGCAACGCAACCTAGTTAATATTCTAAGCAGGGCTCTATTGTCATCTGCCATACTATTACCTATCGTAAAACATAAATGAACATTCAGTTTTAATAGCATCCTCAACATACAGTTAGAATTTGATTGTATGCTTTTGTGTGGATAATTACATGACATTTATAGTAACTTATTAGTTTCGTTGTATTTTCGGTTTTTGGCGCTACCAGATCTATGATAGATCCTGAAGCTGTAGATAGAAACTACGGTTTTCAGATGAGAAGGGTAGCTTGTTCGCATGTATGCTCTTTTAAACACATGGAGGGCTTCCCCGAATTAGTGATCAGCTCAATCAGATAACTAAAGAGCGGAATTTGTTCCACAATACCTTTGACTTACGTGTACTGGTATTGACTGTACTATACTATGTCCAACCTAAGGAACACACTCGAAGAAAACAAATGGACGGGAAATCCCCGAAGCATGTGAATGCTGCAGTTACTGCCATCCGTACATGGTCAAAGCATAGTTCAGCGGAAGCCAAAAAAAATAGACCATGTAAGTTTAATCAATTGTTAGAATTACGTATTCCAAGCTATTCATGTTAACTATAGTTGATCAGAATACAGTGTACACCTTTATGTTTGTTCGAAGAGTAACTAAAAATTCGCATTTGTTCAAAACTGATCGATTCTTGAGGAGAAGTTGAATGTGAGTTACAAATATGGCGGCTGTCGCAGAGTTTATATTAACTCGGTGATAAAATGTGTGATCAGAATTATAAAAAAGCACCCTAAAGGGAAATTGTTAGAGAGTGGTGAAAAACAGATGGTGATAAATGTATTTAGTAACTTTATCTGGCACTGTAGTGAACGATATAGTTAAATTAACTGCAGAATATACTGGTGTGTCGGAGAGAGTAGTGTTTTACATATTCACAGAGAATTAAAAAAACTGGTAATATCAAAACGCCCAACTATTACAATTTAGTTGAAAGGAGTTTAATTAGTTGAAAGGAGTTAATTTAGTTGAAAGGAGTTCAATTAATTAGTTATTGATTCAAAATATTAGAATGCAAGAACAAATTAAACGATTTGACACCATTGAACGCTATTAAAAAACCTGTGATTGAACTAGGAAGCAGCACCACGAGCTCTCTGCAAGAAGTTAAAAAATAAAATTAAAAAAGACTACTGTAGTACGTGCCTTATTTGTAATATGACAATTTACTAAGACGAAACACTAAAACCCAATGAGGAGAGGACTCTAAACACTCCATCCATAGTAATTCTGCCCGAAAGTCAGGACTTTCACTGCAATTATAGCATTTTCATGCTACGCTTGCAGCTTTACTAGGGAATTATAGGTGTGGTAGCTTCCCGTTGCTTTCCACACCGGTGAAGGATGATAATTGATAAGGATGATGCATGGCCATAATGGATTTCCGGGGACAGTTTGGGCTTTTGTCTTACAATGTGAGGAAAAACCCCGATAAAAACCTCACCCAGAAAACTGCCCCGACCGGGGATCGAACCCGGGGCCAGTGCGTGACAAGTCAGCACGCTACCTCGAGACCACAGCGGTGAACCTCTAAACACTAAAAATATGAATTTGAAGAAGAATGCACGTAGACAGACAAGTAGTAAGAACAGTGGATGTAAAAAAATGAACATGAAAATTATTAAGAGAAAGACATTTTGACTGGGCCACTGGCCAAGAAGGAACTGTTAGCTGAAGGAATTGAGGACGGATTAGATGTTCGGGGAAGAAGTTATAAGATAATATGTGACATAAAGAAGAAAAGAAGAGAAAAATAGAACAGGGGAAGGAGTAGAGAATGTTGAGTTTGCAGTGAAGGACCTGCCCTTGGGGAGGAAACTATGAATATAAATCCGACAATTTCTGAGTAACCAGGAATTTGATGTTATGCTTCCTTGGCATATCGAGGGATCCTGTATCTACAAACATGTAAAGGAGGCGGTAGGCCTATATAATAATCGGAGACCTTTCATATAAGAGTAATTCAGATTGTACTACCAGAACACTTCTGCAAAATACAGTAAACGAGAGTCTGGAATTCAAAAATGTATGACAGTTGGATATTAGATAGTGCCCAAACATATAAACTAATCAATAGTTCATAACAGAACACGTAACACCAGTTTTGAAATTTTGACTTGGTTCTGATATGAAGACAGTCGAATGTTACATTGCCTCTATTTGGTATACAACACTTGGTCCAACTTATATTTCCACTCGCTTCCATTCAATGTCTTCCCACTATAGATTAAACACACGTTCGAGAGAAAATTTAACTCCAGTTGTACATCTACATCGAACATCTCGCTATTCCTAATCCTTCCTTGTTTAGCCACCCGACTCTGGAATTCCCTACCTTCATATATCAAGGACTGCCTGTCTCAAAAAACAGTTAACTCGCTAAATATTTCTTTATAGAATATAATATATAACCGTGTTTCAGGTATACTTTTATTATTATTTTATATTTCACACTTTCTTAATTAGTTAATCAAATTACAGGTTATTATTATTATTATTATTATTTAAATATTTTATGTTCTTTCCTTGTTTTACTGAATTTTGAGTAGCGTATGCCTATTATATGTATTATTAATTAAGTTGTAGATAATTCGTAATTGTTATAACATGTAACCTGTACATTTTAACCGTGGTGAAGTGGAAGAGAAGACCTTACGGTCTTAACACCATCAGGTAAAGCAAATCAATGAATATATAAATGTATAGTTCATAATTTAGGAGATGCTGATAGTGGAATTTTTGGGACTAATGAATTTGTAGGTGGGAGAAAATATTTTAGATGTGAGACAGTGATTAATGGTAAAGGAATACAATATTAATTTGTTTTAAATGTAGTGCTGCATTTCGATTGCATGCCTCGTACCAATTCATCTTTACACTCCATCCATGCTTGCATGTTGCAAAAGAAAAGTGTTTTACGAAGTATTCTTTTTCTGCGTGTTAAACAAGAAGAGTGCAGGAACCCGAATTTTAAGATTAGGTCTACACTACTTATTCTAGAGTCAATTTACAACATGGCTAGGATAATGAACTTTAACTTTTATTATGTAAAATGTCAAAGTTCTGATGTGAACCATCAGATATCTGGATATTTGAAAGGATGCACCAAATTTTCAATCGCTTCATTAAACACTATCGATCTCGGCGGTCTAGAGGTTAGGTTCCTTGCTTCTCGTCCAGAGAAACGCGAGTTCAAACTCCTCTGATGTCGATAGTTTTTAAAGAAGGAAAAAATAACTCTTCCGGGAGGGACTTCAAGTCGTGGATCCAAATTTTTAGTTGCATTAAAAAGTATTGGATAAACAATCTACCTTACGACTGAATTAGAAACAATTATTATGTGCTAGAAAGTGAAGTGGAATACATCTAAATTGTAATCTTAATTGATTGTATTAAGGGTTGCTGACAATAGGGAGGGAACATTTTATAAATATTTCTTTGATATAGTGTATTCTCGAGACGGAAGATTTTCGGACTCATGAAAGAATCTCAAACCTAAATTAGTGCCTCTGAGCAAAATTTAATCGCCCTTTCCTATGCAAGTAAAATTTTAGTTATCTAGTACGTATCTTTTTGAGGTATTAGTCATTCAAAATATCTCTGCAGGCGGAAGAATTACGAAGCTCTGTTTGTTGCTACACCTGACGTCATATAAGGCAGTGTACACTGTCAGCGTCCCACGTCCCATTCCCCGCTGCTCTCATAGATAGCAGTGTCACGTGTTCTATTCCTGCATAAACACGACTGCAGTGCCCTCCGTCAACAACTGCGCTTACTCCTTAAACGGGTAATCATGCGCTAACCATTTGTCACTCACTGACATCCATATGGAAAGAAGCGTGAAATTAATTAGGCAACTGGTTAAGTAAGCCCCTCAAAGGAATATACAGCGAATAATTCTTATAATCCATTTGAGTTTTCAGGTCATATGTTTGAGTAGTAATTAAAATTAGAGTCATTAATGCTGTTCATCAATTTACATCATGGCGTCAAAATGATCTGACTAAATTTCTCTCTGGCACAGTATATGTGATGGAATCTTAGCTATCATCATACTTATTTATGTGAAGTTGAGAAAAGACAAAAGACAATACTTGTACATTTCATTACGAAACACCGTTGAGGTCACTAAGTAAAAGTTAAAATATAGGCTACAATTGATACCTGAGATCTCACTCGTCCTTAACTATTAAATGCTGTCAAATTTTCAGGAGGCCTTTGGAAACATATGTTTCATCTTCTGCTTCTGGAAACATACGTTTCGAAAGGCTTCCTGGATATCTGACAGCATTCAATAGTTGAGGACGACTGAGATCTCAGTAGAATAAGTGTAAAACTTCACAATAAATGATTTTTCAATCATTGCCTTCCTTCATTGAAATGGATAGTGACTTTCGAGTCACCCTATATAAAATTCTGTAGTTTTTATGGACTAAATTAGTTGCTTCAAGATAAACAACTGTACCGTGTAGGTTACCAACGATTCCTGCAGTTAAAAACTTTCCACGTTATAATTTATGTATTTTTTACTATTGCATTTTGGTAACTGTTAAAATTGTGGTCAGTTTTTACGTTGCAATGATTTTTGCGGTATTCTCTTGTGTTATATTTTAGAACTAAACAAGTCTATATTTTGAAATGAATTATTACGTAGCATTTCTGTTGCTCCACATACGAAGTTATAGCCTGATGTTAAAATAAAAATAAAATGCATTAAGCTTAATAGCTATTCTCACATTTCTTAAATTTCTTATTTTACATAGCTTTGAACTATCTTTAAAAATGTACCTACATAGTTTATCATGGACAACGTGGATTGCTCTCCGTACGTCTCTATCCTAATTCAAAGTTTTCCAATCATCCCCTGTATAATTTTACTCCCTTAAATTCCAGTTACCCTATTCTTGGCCTATAATGAGCTTTCCTACTGGTTTTCCTTCAACGAGTTTCCATGCCTCCCCTTCATTACCCATTCGTGGCACATGTCCTGCCCATCGCAGTATGAGGCAAAACTGTTCATATTACATCTGGCTTCCCTTAAAGACCATGTAGCTCACTGCTTATACTCTTCTCCATTCATCTATCTGTTAGTCTCTCTTTGGTCTAAAATTGTTCCTAAGATTTTTATTCTCAAATACTCCTAATCATTTTCTATCCCTTTAAGTTATCAATATTATTATTATGGTTATTATTTTTTTATTTCAGGATTGTTTCTGTTATTTACACAGGTATCCCCAATCAAAATATACAAAACTCCACCATTGCCGGTCCCAAATTCGGATGAGAGAGGGGGGGAGGAGATACACCTCGTTAAAAAAACCTTGGTTCAACTCGCCCGGCTGATAATACCTTGTAAGGAGTCCCTAGCCAGGGTTACTGTGAAGGCCCAATGGCGGATGCAGCAGAGGAGACATACGGTATGATACAGACGACAGATGAGGCAATAAAGGGTGGATCAGACTCTTAGCTGCAGTGAAATCAACCGATCTATGGTGGACTCCAGAAAAAGTCTCTGGTCCTCCAGGTTGGGGGGTTGATGCTATATGGGTCAGCTCCTCATGCATTGTAAAAAAAAAACAAAATGCTAAAAAACAACATGGACATTGCAGTTTTGTCAGAAACGAATAAAAGAGGACAAGGAGAAGAGACATTAGGTAGATATATTCATTTTTGGAGCGGAATTGATAAAGGGAAGATAATCAAAAGAGCAAAGGCTGGAGTATCAATTCTAATACATAAGAAATGTAAAAAAAATACACATTTTAAATTTATCAGTGTACGGATTATTTCTATATATTTTTTCTTGCTATATATATATATATATATATATATATATATATATATATATATATTAATATATAAAAAGTATGTGTCACGTTGTTTGTCCGCGATGGAATCCTAAACTACTAAACCGATTTTAATAAAATTTTGCACACTGTGTGATGTTTGATCCAACTTGAGACCTACGGTTGATTATAACTAAATTTATAGTCGCATTATTTTTATTGCAAATTATTTGTTTATTATTTAACAAAAAGTTATAATTATCTGTGAGTTCCATAAGATTCTAACAGATGGCCGTGTAAGGTAATTGGTTTATTATTTAACCAGGTGGCTGTGCTTTTGTTGCAACCGCGAATTTCAATTGAATTACAAATATTGGTTATTGCATAATTTAAGTATGTTCAGTGTTTATTTTATTTTCAATTTATTGATAATAATATTAATTTGGTGTGTAAGTATTAGTTTTAAGTAATCTGGCTGAAAGACAGCAACTTAATTTGAATTTAACTGGACCGAGAAGCGAACAGTGGATAGGTTCTAGAGACCATGAATGATGAGATATCAAGTGAATTTCCGCAAATTGGTATAGGCCTATGTGACATAAATCTTACATTTAAGAAGAATGTCAATTTAAAATCGTATGAAGGTCCTAAGGAACGGAGTAACAGAATTGTAAGTAAGTCTGTTAGTTATAATAATATGCCTAATATTACAGAAACAATCTCCATGCCTCAATTAAATGAAAAACAAGATGACTATAATATATCACAAGATGATATTACTATACAGAGACTTCTTGATGATGATGAGAATCCAAACTGGCAACAAGTTCGTAGAAAAAAACGAAAGTATAATGAAATCAGCAAGCCTCCTCAAAATATTCCATCAATAAATGTATATAATCCTTATGATACACTTATGGATGATAATGAGAAAGCAGACAACATAAATTCATCTCAATCAACAAAACCACTTCCACATAAACCACCATCCATATTTATACCGGGTGTAGTTAACGTACCAGAACTAAAAAACTGTGTAAAACAAAAACTTTCTGTTTTAGATTTCTCACTTAGTTTACTACAACATAATTTAACGTATACCTTAGCCACAGCAACGCGTGGCCGGGACTTCTATATATATATAACAAAGTCGGATTAGTTACACTATTTATAACTCAAGAACGGCCGGATCGATTTTTATGATCTTTGATTTGTTGGATTTGTTTCCGCCCCGAATAGCAGATAACTATTAAACATCGGAAAAATTAACGTAAAAATATTTAAAGGCGATACGACGTTCGCCGGACCAGCTAGTATATATATATATATATATATATATATAGGCCTATATATAGCAAGAAAAATAAATATAAAAATTATTATTATCATTATTATTTTATAACACGTTATAGTAAAACGCACAATTTTTCGCAGATATAGTTTATTTGTATAAAATTAAGGACCTATTTAAAGCTCAGAACTATTTTTGCTGCATAGTCCCTATCTATAGTGATATAGTAGGCCATACATTCCCATTTTATCGCAGAAATAATAAATGTCCAGTATATTTTTATCTCTCTCCAATTTAAACAATTAAACCCATATACACTCACATATGAAAGTGATTTAATGACATCACTAACGGTTCCAGTACCGACGGTTGCAACAAGTGATGACGTTCCCATAGAGAAGAGAGGCGGTTAGACAGGAAGCGAGGGATGTCCACTGCTGCCCTCTGTGTACTCAACCGGAACTACATACCTCTTCCTAAGTTAATCGGGTTTTTTCTGCATTCATTATTATTATTATTATTATTATTATTATTATTATTATTATTATTATTATTAATCATTATTAATATTAATACTGTTATTGTATTATTTATTTTTATATTTTATGTAAAAAGACAATTCGAATACTAAGGGTGAATTGGCAGGGAAAATTGGAATATTTGAATTAAAGTTTTAATAATATTGACAAAAAATTATATGTGGAAGATATTGCGACATTGACAAATCGAAATAATAATACATGCATCGCAAAAATCATAAATTGAAGATGCATTGTCGTTACTGGTAGACCAATCGTTATTATACACGTTCCATGTTTCAAGTTAGTGGATTTGAACCCCGGAGTCGATGAATATTTCAGGACGTAAAAATCCTGATTATAAGTTCCTTCAGAATGTAAATAAACTCGTTTGATCCCAGTCCTACATTTTCGGAACTTAAAAGAACCTATAAAAATGCACAAAGTGAAAACTAGGATGAACACAGTAAGAGAAATAGCACAAGTGGTCTGTGAAAGATACTACCTTCAATCCTGGCGGTTCCAGAGGGGTATTGTTGGTGGATTCTCTCTGGATTCTCCCGGTTCCCGAATTTCATCTCAGAAGGATTCCCCATACCCCCTTCCCTCCCCTCCATAACTAACTCAATGGATCTATCGAACCCATAGGTTCATGACGGCGCGGATATAAGCTATCCATACATACAACGATTTTCCAATCATTCCTGAATAATCTACTTCCATCAAATCATAGTTAATGTTATTCTCCCCCTCATTCTTGGTCTACTAACTGTGAGTTCTCCCTCTGATTTTCCTACAAAAAAGCATCCGTGCACATCTTCCATTCCCCATTCGTGCTACATGTCCTGCCAATTCCTGTGTACGTGACTTAACTGTTCATATTACTTCTGGTTTCCCATAAAGATCACGTATCTCGCTGTTATGTAGTCTTCTCAATTCGCCTGTCTGTTCATCTCGCTTCTCCATGTCATTTCATTCCACATCATCCTTCACCTCATCTCATATTAGAAAAAGTAGTTTGATTGGATCCACAGGTGTCGATCTAGTGGAGTACCCACCAGGGTGCTGACTCATGACTCCGAACTTGAGCAATAAAAAGGGCAGAAGGAGACAACGAGAGGATTCGCAGCCACGAGCTCAACCCAAAAAGGGCGTTATGGGTCATGGGAGAAGATCCAGGTGTGTCGGAGCCGGAAGATCTTCTACGATTTACACAACACCGAAGATAGACTTTCATTCTATTCATCCTTAACCCTTAAATTCGCAATGTATTCTGAAGGATACATAAATTGTTATAATTTATCTAATAGCTTTAATAAAACAGAAGAAAGCTAACGATAAGAAATTACTGAAATGTGTGTGCAATTACACAATATACCTAATAATAACGATTTGTGCACGATTTCGTTTTCAGTGCGGCCCGCCATATTTAAATAACTGATATGAGAAATTACTGTTTTGCTAATTTAAGGGTTAATCTACTGCGATAACATATCTTTCAGTAGCCGTGCTCAGAACAGTCTGTCCATTCGATCTTAATAAAGAAGTAACTACTACGTTCAAGTCCAGAACTAAATTTTTCTATGCAATAATATTTTTTTTTTATCTTTTCTCTATCTCATACATTTTATATTTCAGTCGATAAATTTAGAGTAAATCAGAATACATTGTAAATAATAATTGTATTTTAGATGTACCATGTCATATTTTTGTTTATTGTAATTTAGATGTAACCGTATGTTTTGTATTTTTTTTAACCTGGATGAGAGGTAGACATGGTCCTAAGGCCTTAACTATGGCAGGTAAAATAAAGCGCTATTATTATTATTATTATTATTATTATTATTATTATTATTATTATTATTGTTATTAAAATAAAGCTATTATTATTAAAATAAAGCCAATTATTATTAAAAACATTTTTTTTAATGGACACGACTATTTGACGACAGAATGAACCACTCCTGACATTAGTGATTAGGCCTAAGTAGGGAAAACTGTTGAAGGAAGACCGGGGTGATGCGATGTCGAACTTACGTACGAAGTCAGTCGCATTTCTTAAGACTTAATATTTAGTTCCAAGCCGCAGCAAGCGGTTTAATGCACGATGTCTTGATGCAGAACTGCGGGACTTGCAGTAGTACGAACGAATCTCCAAAGGGGAAGACATTTTCTCGTGGATTTTCGGTCATTATTGGACCGGTGCACATCCAGCATTGTAAGGAATTTGGGTAGTTACAATAAGTAGTGGCTCCAGGTTGAGAAAACCAGATATAACCTCTGGGGGACTCGACAGGCCAACCATAGGTCACCCCTACATGGCATATGATCATCCACAAGCGAGATTTGAATCCAATATTTCTAGCTTTAAGCGCTGGTGTTCTTATCGCTTGAACTATTCAGACAATCCAAGAGTAGACACAAATTTGTCTCTATTTCAAATCCCTGTATAAGCATAGTAGTGAATTTCTTTTTACATTGCAACACGGTTGTTTATATCAGGAAGATGTTATGATGGAATTTATTCCTTGCTTCTTATCTTCTTCTACTACAAGGTTTAGGCTATGCAGCCTGTTCCGGCGAAGTTAAAAGTGGAGTCCATCTTCTGCATGGTCGGCCAACATCTCTTGTTCCTCTGGGATTATACAGGAAGGTTCTTTTTGGTATTCTTTCGTTGTTCATTCTCATTAAGTGTTCTGTCCATTTCTTATTATTTTCGTTGATTTTATCTTCATTTTTATATATAGGCCTATTTAATTCTTCTCGTATAGTTTCATTCCTTATTCTATCCGCTCTTGTGTATCCTTTCACATTACGTAAAAACAGCATTTCCGCAGTCTGAATCCTGCTTTTATCCCTTGATTTCATTATCCAATTTTCACTTCCATACAACAACAAAGGAACAGCCATTGTTTTATATAATTTAAGTTTCGAATCTTTCCTTGTTTTCCGACCTAAGGTTCTTTTTTATGGTTCCACAAATAGCCTGAAATTATTTACTTTATTTCTTTATTTTCTATATCTTTATTTTCTCTATAAGTTATATCACATTCTAAATATTGGAAATGTGTTACTTGTTTCTATTATTTTGTTATCCAGTACAATTTTTGATCTGATTCCATATTTACCAATAAATGCCATTACTTTTGACTTATTAATTGATATTTTACAATTATATCTATTGGCTATTAATTTAAATTTATATGCTAACATTTGGAGCTCATTTTCAGATTCTGCTAAAAGTACAACATCGTCAGCGAATAATAAAGATTTCCTTGCTATATCTGCTAATTACGCGTTGAAATTAACATAATCAGGGAAGCCAATAGCGTGTCATATTGAATATTAAATGTATTAACCATTGCATGCTAATGGCTTTCCAGAATATGTCAGTATGAATTGTAGGTTCGAATATATTTCGATGTCTGATTGAGGCCATTAATGTATGATTTTATTTACAGCTAACTTTAAGGTTTATGGAACACACAGATTCTAAGTCGCATTCCCTAACCTCAACCAACTATATCTATTTACAGCTAACTTTAAGGCTTATGGAACACACAGATTCTAAGTCGCATTCCCTAACCTCAACCAACTATATCTATTTACAGCTAACTTTAAGGTTTATGGAACACACAGATTCTAAGTCGCATTCCCTAACCTCAACCAACTATATCTATTTACAGCTAACTTTAAGGTTTATGGAACACACAGATTCTAAGTCGCATTCCCTAACCTCAACCAACTATATCTATTTACAGCTAACTTTAAGGTTTATGGAACACACAGATTCTAAGTCGCATTCCCTAACCTCAACCAACTATATCTATTTACAGCTAACTTTATGGTTTATGGAACACACAGATTCTAAGCCGCATTCCCTAACCTCAAACAACTATATCTATTTACAGCTAACTTTAAGGCTTATGGAACACACAGATTCTAAGTCGCATTCCCTAACCTCAACCAACTATATCTATTTACAGCCAACTTTAAGGTTTATAGAACACACAGATTCTAAGTCGCATTCCCTAACCTCAACCAACTATATCTATTTACAGCTAACTTTAAGGCTTATGGAACACACAGATTCTAAGTCGCATTCCCTAACCTCAACCAACTATATCTAGTTTATATCTTCGATATCCAGTTCCCTAAGAACCATCCGAATTATTATCCTCCACCTACGCCAAGCCTTTCCTAATAGTATTTTCATTAATAAGTAACCTGAAAGCATTTCTGCTGCCATCTATTAGAACTACATAACCTGCTCATCTCAAATCTCTTAGGCGTAATAACCCTGTCAATAGTAGGTCATTAGCACACTTTAAGGAATTAGGCCTATTCATTCTGAAGCTCCTTACATTATCCATTCCCAATCCTTATGGAACTAACTGAATATTTTTTTAAGATCATATATTCGAGCATTCTTTGTTTTTTCCCCTCAATACAAATTACACTGGTCAACATGATTTCTGTCTCATGAATACCAATAGTTGTACTTAATGCAGTTTTTATCGTGTTTTCAAATATCTATTCGGAATTTCTCCATCACCCACAGTTTTTTATTTCAGTTTCAATTAATGGATTTAAATAATTATTTTTTTAATAAACGTTTTTTCGTCCATTTGTCCATTGTAAAATAAAACCAAATGAGCTAACTCAGGAGATTTCAGCTATGGAAAAGAGATATCAAGGCAAATTGAATCCTATTATGTAGGCCGATTATTGTTGGACCATCAAGAGGAATGCTTCACAGGCGAAATATAGCAGAAAATCGTCATTTCTTACTTTCTAGGTGAGTCCGAATGTTCGAATATTGTGTAGTTACGAATGTAGAAAATATTAAAGTGTTTGAAATTATAAATGCCTGTCTCTCGGAAACCTTGCGTGAAGAAGAAAACCCGATATCATATTTGAATTCAGGAGAAAAATATTATCAGATTCATATACTTTTTCTTTCTGAGACAAAAAAAGAAGTTTATTTTTTGTTGTTCAGTGTTATCATTTTCAAATAAATGGAGTATGCATACCACAGACAGTTTATTACCATTTTATAGATATGTATATTCCATAATAAATTTAAAAACTTATTATTTTATCTTATCCTACCTCTGTGTGGAAGGGGAAAAAAAAAAGAGAGAGAGAGAGAAGAGAGAGAAGAGAAAGAGAGAGAGAGAGAGATAGATAGAGAGAGATAGGTAGAGTGAGATAGAGAGAGAGATAGTTAGAGAGAGAGATAGTTAGAGAGAGAGAGAGAGAGAGAGAGAGAGAGAGGAGAGAGAGATAGAGAGAGAGAGAGAGAGAAATTATTTACTTTTAAATGTATAGGTTCTATTTGAGTTTACAACCCATCTGAACCGTTTTCAGTTAGGAAGTACGTATTTTATCTTATTTACAGACGCAATAATATCAAGGTCGTATCGCGTCTAGGATTTTTAGGTTTTAAACCATTATTTTGTGTATTTCGAATGTATATTTTTAATGTGTTTTTAAACTAGGCGAATATGATATGTACGATTGTGATTGACAGATGCTCTTTGGGGACTTTTGAGCCTTACATTTTGGTGATATTTTCTTACAAGCGAGGAAAAAATTACCCGAAGTGGAAACCTCAACCAAAAAACTACTTTTGAACCGGGATCGAACCCGAACACGCTGCGGTTAAGACAGCAACGTAACACCTAGATCGCTAATAGTAACAACAAAAACAATAATTATAAATACAAAAATGTTACTAAAATAATTTACCCGAAATACCGACTCTCTAGCTAAATTATTAAAACACAAATTCGTAATCTCAGTAAAATAAGGCCGGAGAAAATATAGTCACACAGTGCGGACTCTCTTATTTTTTCTTCCTTTATATGTCGAAAAACTATATCAAAAATCATAAACTAATTTTAACACCCCTGAAAGATTACGTAGGCTGATGGAGGGAAAAACTGTAGAGAGTGAATGTGTTGTGTAGGGGAGGTTGGGTGCCTCTCTTCGCTCTGAAAAACTGTGCAACCCCCTAACGTGGGAGTTGGACCATCTGTTACCAAAGCAACCCCTGCAGTTGTGGCCTATATCTGGTAACGCATTTACGGTGGTTAATGAACCAGGAGCTCTCTGTTGTGTTTACGATGCGTTTTAATTGCGAGAATTACCTGCTATTAATGCAGGCACTACGATTTCCTCCCTCACTTGTTTCATTTTTATGTTGGAATTACTCTGCAAATAATTATAATACCGAATGTGTTGGCTAAAGCAGTTGCATTTGTGACCTATATTCGAGAGATCCTGTGTTCAAATACAGGGACCGATCAACCTGAATAAGGTTTCTTGTAATTGTCTCAATTGTTAAGGCAAATGGCGGGATGGAATAAAATGTCATTGTCACGTTCCCTTTCATCCTTATTTTAATTAAAGTAAATTTGCACGAGACGCATCAATTCGATCTCTATTGAAAAAATGCAGAACAGACTGGAGAGATCACATCCAACGAATACCAGGCTCGAGGTATAAAAAACTGCTCTACACAATAATGCAAAAAGAAAAAATGAATATAGGTCGACCATTGAAGAGATTGCGTGAACAACTTATTTATTTTACTTTTTCTACCTGATAGAGTTAAGACCGTAAGTAAGATCTTCTCTTCCACGTCACTAGAGTTAAATTATACACATAATAAGAATAATTGATTATCTACAATTATATTGTTAATCCATAATAGGCATAGGCTACATAATATACAGGTGATAAGGAAAGAATATAATAATAATAATAATAATAATAATAATATTAACAATAATCCATTCATCCATAGTAATTCTGCCCGAAGGCAGGTCCTTCACTGCAATCATAGCATTTTCATGCTATGCTTGCAGCTTTACTAGGGAATTGTAGGTGTGGTAGCTTCCCGTTGCTTTCCACACCGGTGAAGGATGATGATGAAGATGATAATAAGGATGATGATGATGGCCATATGATTTCGGGGACCTTTGGGCCTTAAAGTTTTCCTGACATTGTCTTACAGGCGAGGAAAAGCCCCGATAAAAACCTCACCCAAAAAAACTGCCCCGACCGGGGATCGAACCCGGGCCCGCTGCGTGACAAGGCAGCACGCTACCTCGAGACCACAGCGGTGGACCTTAACAATAATAATAACCTATAATTTAAATAAGTAATTGCCTTGGTAAAGAAAGTGTAAAATATAAAATAATAATAGAAGTATACATGGAACACGGTGACGTATTATATTGTCTAAGGAAATATTTAATGAGCTGTTTTTGAGTCGGGCAGTCCTTAATATACGAAAGGAGGAAATTCCAAAGTCGAGGAAGGATGAGGAATAGAGAAGTGAGATGTTCGATGTAGAGATACAACTAGAGTTAAATTTTCTCTAGAACGTGTGTATAAGTAATGGTGGGAAGATAGTGAATGGAAGCGAGTTGAAATGCAAAGGTTTGATGAGGTGGACAGTGTTTTATGAGAGACGGAATGGGCGAGAAGGCCTATTCCTTGATGATGACATAAATGCGAAAAACAGATAAAGGATACACGGAATAAACACAAAACAACCAGAATCTACACAATTTACAGATATACTTTGCGTCTTATGATTTCTAGGTTAGTTGGCGGTCAGTTAAAAATTATATCTATGCCTCTATACCTTATGTCTCTAACTGCGATTTTTATTGTTAATTTTACCTTTTCTATTCCCGTTGATTTGCCAAAAATAAGCGTTTCCTGGTTTTTGTGCTGCATACTTAAAAGTCGAGGGTAAAAATGAGAGTATTGGAATGTTTGACTTAACAATAAGCTGCAACCGACTGGGGAGATAAAAAATTACCCTAAAGAGTTTAACTAGCTAATAACCACCGGCTTACGATTGCTACGCCAAATAAATGAAATTTTAATGTGCTTTTATGGTTTCTTTAATAAGTAAAAGAAAAAATAATTACAAATGTAATATTTTTAGATACCCCGTCTTGATTACCCGGCGTTGCCTGGGAATCTTCTTATCCCGATCTTCTTGATATAAATGAGCTGAAATACGAAAATTAATGGTGTTTTATGTTTAGTTAAATAAATAATGGGAAACAATTTATATCGTAATTAGTTTTTAGATAACCCTGTACTGTTTACCCGGCGTTGTCCGGGAATCTATTCATTCCGATCTCCTTGGCATTAAATGAGCTGAAAGACAAAAATTAATGTACTTCTAATGATTTGTTGAATAAGTAAAATGAAGAATAATTATAAATGTATATCGTAATTATTTTAAAGATCCCCGTGCTGATTAACCCGGTGTTGCCTGAGAATCTACTTAATTTTTAATTAATTTGGTGAATAAAATTAATCATTTGAACATTTTAAAATAATAAATATAAAGCATCTATTTTTGCTTATATTATTATAAATTAATATATAACTAATTACTTTCTTCTGTATTATTGGTTATAATCCATTACATTATATGGTTTATATTATTTTATGTATATCATTCTCCATTCCATTAATTCTCTTGTTAGAATAAGTCTTATTCCCAATACATTATTATTTTTTATTTGTATGACTAAAATAGACATTCTTAAAGACTTATCCCCATCCCCCAATATAGGAAGAGATAAATTTTACTTTAACGACATTTCGCCTATAGACGTTAAAAAAAGCACTCAAGCGGATTAAATCCAATGCACAAGGAACAGATAACATCAGCATTTTAATGCTAAATAAAATCATTGACATTATAACTACCCACAGTGACTCATATTTTTAATGCTTCCCTTATAACTTCTATCGTCCCTACTGTATGGAAACAGTCTAGAGTTTCGGCCTATACCAAAAATAAGTACACCAACTAACTGTAATGACTACCGACCGATTAGCATCCTTCCGACATTATCTAAAGCCCTGGAAACATATGTACATAAGCAAATGACTGAATATCTCCAAGAAAATCACACCTCCTTGATCCTTATCAATCCGGCTTTAGATCTGGGTCATAGCACAACCACAGCTTTGCTAAAAAATTACTGAAGATATTCGTGAAGCCGTGGACAGACGTCAATTGACTCCATTAACCTTACTTGACTTCAAGCAAAGCTTTTGACACAGTAGACCACGACCTTACTTATGATAAAGCTCAAGCACCTACACTTGTCTGACACGCGCTGTATCCGGTCGACTCATACCTGCACGGTCGTCAACAATACGTTTCATTAAACTCTAGATCTTCGTCTTGGCGCAACGTGCCGGCATGGAGTCCCCCAGGGCAGTGTTCTCGGACCTCTTCTTTTCTCAATCTACATAAATGACTTGCCAACTGTACTAAAGCACTACCGTTGTTATCACCTCTACGCTGATGATCTCCAAATTTACCTACATTCACCTCCTCATTCTCTCTATAACAGCTTGACAAAAAATGAACGACGATCTCATATCCATCTTTAACTGGTCTTCAAAGTATCGGTCTAAATCTAAATCCTAACAAGTCACAAGTAATTCTAATGGGACAACAAAGACTGCTTACAACCTTTGACATATCTACACTTCCAAACATTACTATAAATAATATAATTATCCCTTATTCTTCTTCAGTAATAGATCTTTGGACTACATCTAGACGCAAATTAACCTGGCAAACACAAGGGAAACACATATGTAAAAAGACTTTCTCCATCTTACATTATCTTAGACGTTTAAAAAAATTTCTCCCAGTTTCGTTAAAACAAATCCTTGTGCAGAATCTTGTGTTACCACACTTCGATTATTGTGACATTATATATAATGATATAAACTATGACTTGTCGCAGAGACTGCAGCGTGTTCATAATGCTTGCCATTCGATTCATTTTCAATATCCGCCGTTATGACCATATTTCCGAACACTTTAATAACCTCTCTGGGCTCCGTCTTACTGACAGACGTAAATTGCACTCCCTTTCACTACTTTTCAAGCTTCTGAATTCCTACATCCCACTTACCTGGCGTCCAGATTTGAGAAGTTATCCTACTACCACAATATTGACACTAGATCACAAGATAGCAGTCTGCTAACACTTCCTCTTCATAGCAACTTCCTCCTATTCTACTTCCTTCACAGTAGCCTCTGCCCGCTCCTGGAATCTCCTTCCTCAAGATATCAGGGGTTGCCGCACACTTGGAACCTTTAAGTCACGCTTATACAGTTACCTGTTGTCTAATAATTAATTTTTCTCTATTTATATAATTTTATACTATGGTCAATCTTTCCTCGTTTTTTTTATATATATTGTACATATTATATATTAATTCGTTAAATTTAGAGTAAATCAAAATACATTATAAATATTAATTGTATTGTATTCATAACTTGTAATCGTTTATATATATATATATATATATATATATATATATATATATATAAATTGTAATTTAAGATTTAAGACTATTTTTTTTTTGTTTGTATTTTTTTAAACCTGGTTGAGTGGTAGACAAGGCCTTAAGGCCTTAACTCTGCCAGGTAAAATAAAGCTATTATTATTATTATTATTATTATTATTATTATTATTATTATTATAATTTATGTAAAAATGAAACTGGCCCCAACTTTAAATGTATACCTATATTCTATTTGTATTATTCATGTAACTGAACTGCACCCGAGCACGAGTACTTGCTCATTCGGGTGTCAATACTGTGTATAACATTTATTTGTAAATAAAATTTATTCTTATTCTTATCTCGATCTTCTTGGCATAAATGAGCTAAAAGACAAAATTCGTTATTGTGAGTTATCCGTAAAAGAATACCCGCCACGTGCTTCTATGCTTGCACCAGGAATCTACGTACTTGTCTCGATCTCTTGGCACCAATGAAAGATAAAATGGTTATTTGAGTTATCCGTAAGAGATAACATATGATGTCGCTGGACTTTTTGTAGAGCGTTTTGAGATATTCAATTCTGTGTGCATTCATTGTGTGTATTTGTTATGGTTTAGAGCAGCGTAAGCCATTTGAGAGCCCAAAGAGCTACTTTTTTCACGTTTTCCACTACAAAGGGCAATTTTAAGGGTGTAGGAGTTGAGTACCGCAACTCTCTTCTAGCCTATGTTCATCCGGGGAATCTCCTGAACATTTTGCAAATAGCCCCATCACAATCGGATCAACGGTATGGCCGCGCATAAAGTACAAACAAACAAACAAACAAACAAACACACAAACAAACATTCATTTATATACAGGGCAAGTCAAAATGTTGTGCAGGTTTTCAGAAATTTATTATGTGAAATGTAATGAACATATAATATTGTGAGACATATTGTATGAAAGGTAAACTCTCAAAGTTTTTTTTTTAAATATTCACAGATGTTCTATGTGAGCGCCTTTTGTTACACGACAGATGTCAAGCCGATATTCAATCTCCTGCCAAACTTTCTGTAGCAGTCCGCGGTCGATCATCAGCAATGGCTGCTGTGATGCGGGCACGCAGTTCATGCAGTGTTGTTGGAAGTGGTGGTACGTAAACATGATCCTTTACAAGACCCCACATGAAGAAATCACACGGGGGTTAGATCTGGTGAACGAGGTGGCCAATGAATGAGTTGTTGATCACCCTGAGATGCACGGCCTATCCAGCGTTGTGGTAAAGCCGTATTCAAATGGTCTCGAACACTGCCATGGTAATGTGGAGGGGCACCATCCAACTGCAGAATGAAATCTGGACTATCCGCTTCAAGCTGCGGAAGGAGCCATTGTTGTAGCATATCAAGGAAAACATGTCCGTTCACAGTACGTTCATGAAAGAAAAAGGGCCCATAAACCTTTGCATGGGAAATGGCACAAAAGACATTCACTTTCGGAGAATCGCGTTGATGTTCCAGAGTTGCATGGGGGTTACCAGTTCCCCAAATCCTTACATTGTGTCTATTCACTTTTCCTGAAAGGTGGAAAGTCGCTTCATCACTGTAAACTACCCTCTCATGGAACTCATTCTCTTCCATTAATGCGAGAAAATCAACACAGAAGGACGCTCGCAAAGCATAAATCGGCGGGTTTTTAAGGCTTGAACCAGTTGCAAGTGGTAGGGTTTCATCTGTAAACGTTTCCGGAGAATCCGCCATACAGTTTTTTGTGGTAGTTGAAGTTCTGTCGCTCCCCGGTAGGTGGATTTCTGTGGACTCCGCACGAAGCATGTGCGAACGCGTTCGACTGTCTCTTCACTCGTCGACGGACGGCCAGTCGATTTTCGTTTACAGATACAGCCTGAATCCCTAAATTGTGTGTACCACTTACGAATGGATCTCCCATCCGGCGGGTCTTTATCGTATCTGGTACGGAAATGTCGTTGAACACTAGTCACAGAGTTGTTTACATGGTAATCAAGCACACAGAAAGACTTCTGATCCCCAGTCAACGCCATTTTCCTTTACTGCTCTGCTGTTGACATCTTGCGGGTGAACGCGGAACTTTAGAAGTGGACAACTAAACTTTGAGAGTTTACCTTTCATACAATATGTCTCACGATATTATACGTTCATTACATTTCACATAATAAATTTCTGAAAACCTGCACAACATTTTGACTTGCCCTGTATATAGGCTACACATATATATTAGATTATTCTACCAGTTTGGGCCCATAAATATCAATGGTCAGTGGAGAATACAACAAAGTACTGTATGACAAATACAATGAACCTTACCTTGTCAATTTTATTAAGTTAAACAAATTGGAATGGGCTGGCCATGTACAAAGGCTGTCAACAGACCGAGCACCAAAAAAGGTGCTTACAGCTAGTTTTATGGGAAACAGACGAGTTGGAAGACCGAAAAAACGATGGGAGGGTGGTATTAAGGAAGATGCTGCAAATCTACTTATGTATCGCAACTGGAGGCTTGCTGCGCAAAATAGAAATGACTGGAGGCCAAAGCTCGATTTTGAGCCAATCAGCCATTTGATGAATGGCTAGATGGATGAATTATTATTCTAACAGTTGTATTAAATGGAAGCGAAAACATGGACTCTTACTCTAAAGGAGGAAAGGGGGTTACGAGTATTTGAGCATAGGAATTTTTTTTTTGGAACAAAGAGAGGTGAACAGACAAGTGAATGGAGACGACTACATAACAGTGAACTACATGGTCTTTATAGGCAGCCAGATATAATAAAACAGAAAGTCTCGTAGACTGCGATGTGCAGGACATGTGGCACGAATGGGAATGAAAGACGTGCATGGAAGCTTCATGTAGAAAGCCAGAAGGAAAACGCCCGGTTGGTAGAGCAATAATGAGGTGGGAGAATAGCATTAACTATGATTTGAGGGAAGTAGATTATACAGGGAATGACTGGAAAGCATTAGCTCAGGATAGGAATGTATAGAGTGCTTATGTCCGAGCGGCCATGAACTTATGGGTTCGATAGTGCCAGCGAGTAAGTATTCGAATAATTACAAATAGAAACTTCAGAACTAATTCATTCCCTTTAATTTTGCTTTCTTAAATCTAAGTAATTTTGTGAGATTAATTATTATTATTATTATTATTATTATTATTATTATTATTATTATTATTATTGCCATACCTTTATGAGCAGGAATTTTTATAGTAATATAAAAAAGAATATTAATTAAAAAAAAAATGAGAATTTTTATGTAAACCCACAACATTGCTTATGATCTATAGTAAACATGGCGAAGACATGTTGAGTATCAATATCATTAGCGGTATAGGGAAGGTAATTAAAGCTTAATGCTTCACCTTATTTGACACTAGAGAGTGCGAATAACGTGCATCTGCAAATTGCTTATCTCGCTCTGGTGAGAAACTTGTGCAAAGAATGTCTGCAATAAACTGGAAGCACGTCCCTTGACCTCACCGAATTCTGCTCACGTCAGCGCGCCAATAAATTTCCTAAAGTGATTTAGTCTCGCGTGCCACTGGAGTCTATAAATGCTACAAAATGAAATAGTATATAATATAATAGCTACCATTATTATTACTATTATTATTATTATTATTATTAATTATATTATTATTATTATTATTTATTCGTTTCCCCTAATTAAGGACATCTGGAGAGATTATTCATCGTTCTAAAGATAACTTTTATGTTAAATAAACATAATTAGGTCTACAATAAAAAATTTTAGTCTATTACAATAGTTATTTTCTTCACTCTCTTTAGATTTTTTCTCAAAAAGACATTTATTTTTTAAATTTATATTACCTTCTTGGGAAAGTTAAATTACAAATATATAATTAAATTATGAGTGGTACGGTCACCATATGGAGCTGAAGTTTGGAAATTTAACAAAAACTTGGAATAAAAAACTTGTCAATGGAAATGGATTTCTTGAGGAGAGCAGCAAGATATTCAAAATATATAAACATTGGAATGGTGTCACTTGGAAGGAGGAGGAAAGGAAGACCTCGAAACTCGTGGATCCAAAAAATGAGAACAAGAGGAATGGAGGACATGGGGTGGTTGGATAGAGACGAGTGGAGAAAGAAAATAAAACTTTAGACGCAGAAAGATGTGTAAACATTGAAAATCTGTACATGAATAAAAAAAAAGCCTTTCAAAAAACGTTAAACTGAAAATATATAAAACTGTTATTCTCCCAGTTATGTTATGTGGGTGCGAAACATGGACTCGTACTTTAAGGGAGAAAAACAGATTACGAGTACATGAGAATAAAATTTTTAGGAAAATATTTGGACCAAAGAGACATGAACAGACAAGTGAGCTACATGGTATTTACAGGAAGCCAGATATAATAAGAACAGTAAGTCTCGTAGACTGCGATGGACAAAGACATGTGGTACGAATGAGGAATGAAATAAGGACATGGGAGCTTCATGTAGGAAACAAGAGAAAAAACGCTCAGTTTGTAGATCAAGAAAGAAGTGGGAGAATAACATTAACTATGATATGAGGGACGTAATTTTATACAGGAAATGATTTCAATTCATTAGCTCAGAGAGACTTATGTCCGTGCGGTCATGAACCTACGGGTTCGATAGTGCCAGTTTATCTTTAACATGTTGATCACACCTAGTCTAGTTGCGACTATATGAATTGGTCAGTCCATCTGTTGAAGGGCCTCTCCTACTCCGTCGTTGGTAAAGTGGTGTTTTCAACTGTAACCGGTCTTCTGGCATTCTCGAAACAGCTGTTTCCATTTAATCAGTACTTGTATAAGCATATAACCCTTTCAAGCTCTTCCACCTTCCATATATTTCTTAGATCTTCACTATGTAAATTAACTTAGCCTTTAATATCCTAAGTGTAACATAGCATTATTTGATTTAGTTGTACTTAAAATTAGAGTCATTTTGTTACATTATTATTATTATTATTATTATTATTATTATTATTATTATTATTATTATTATTATTATTATTATTATTATTATTATCTTCTTCCTTCCAAGTATTAGGCCAAGGCCTGTTACGATCCTATAGAAAATTTTCCCTCCAGCGTTTTGATCCATCCGGGAAATTCTCGTATAAGACTTGAAAGCATAATAATAGTCCCTTCAATTGGTTGCTGGTCAAAGGAAGGCAAGACCAGTGATGGGGCTGCCATCTTATATAGCCTCTGGTCAGGCTTTTCTGGAGAAGAAAAGAAAATAAAGGAAAGAAGAAATGGAAGAAAGGAAAGACTCCCTAGCCCTCAGATGCCCCAATAGTGTCAGAGTCGAAAAAAACAAGAGTTAACCAAGAGAGGTTAGATAGTAAAGTTAAAAGAGTGCAAAACACAAGTAAGTGGAAGAAATGTTTTGCTCAGCTTGAGCACCTTGTGGTCGCCATCCACATATCCCCTAGATGAGGACCCCTGAGGGATATTATTATTATTATTATTATTATTATTATTATTATTATTATTATTATTACTACTACTATTATTTTTGTCATTAATTATTATGGACTCTTACTTTAAGGTAGGAAAGGAGATTACTAGTATTTGAGAATAAAGTTCTTAGGACAATTTTTGGGCCAAAAAGAGTGAACAGACATGTGAATGGAGAAGATTACATAACAGTGAACTATAATAAGAACAGTTAAGTCTCGTAGACTGCGATGGGCAGGACATGTGACACGAATGGGGAATGAAAGACGTGCATGCAAGCTTCTGGTAGGAAAACCAGAGGGAAAACACCCAGTTGGTAGACCAAGAATGAAAGTGGGAGAATAACATTAACTATGATTTGAGGGAAGTAGAATATATAGGGAATGATTGGGACAACATTAGCTCAGGATAGGCAAGTATGGAGGGTTTATGTCCGCGCGGCAAATGAACCTACGGGTTCAATAGTACCACTGAGTTAGTTAGTTATCATTAATTATTATCATTATTATTATTATTATTATTATTATTATTATTATTATTATTATATTATTACAGTTCATTATGATCCTTTACTCCATTCTATAATTATTTTCGCAATTTGAAGAATTCCCAGATATTCAATAATTATATCCAAGTAGCAGATTTTTTTATGACCCAAGGCTTATGTGACGTCACGGAAGGGGAACGTGGCTGGCAGTAGCAGGTGAGGGAAATGAAACTGACGCCGCCCATTTGATCGCCACAAAATATTTGACACAACTGAGTCGCGGAAGTTGGGTTGGGCGGGACCATTTCCGTCAAGTGTGTCTTGTCTGTTCCAGCGGAACAGTCCCGTTTTCACTGATTAAAATCATATTCAACAACATATGTGAACTTTCCCCCATTTCCGTATCACTTTTCCTTTCTTTGGACCCACGTCTTCAAGATGGATAACGGTCTCACCTTCAGTGCGAGAGGATCTGGATTGAATTACTATTGAAAGTTTGATATTTTATTATTGTATATAATCTGGGAGGGAAAACTAAATTCAGTTTGAAAAATCGACTTGCCATAAGCTTTCATCAGGAGCATGGAAGTCCTATTTAACATGGGTTTCTTTTAGAATGTTCTCCTAGAAGCATAATAATAATATAATAATAAATAATAATAATAATAATAATAATAATAATAATAATAATAATAATAATAATAATTTTTAATAAGTATTTTCTCCACATTACAATAGTTATCCTTCAGTCTAAATGTATTTTGCTCCGCCACATATTTCTATCCTCAGCATCTTCTTCTTTGAGTTCTCTGCTGACCATGTTTCTTCTCACTTCATTCAATCACTGTTTCCTGAGTTTCCCCTTCCTCTTCCTGGCTTCAGCATTCCAATCCAACATCATTCTTGGGATTCTATTATTCTCCATCCTCTTCAGATGTTCATATTTCAATCTTCGTTCTTCTATTACTTATATATATTATGTTTAACATTAATTATTTTTCTAATTTTCTGGCTCCGAATTTTCTCATTTCTTGATTTTTTTGTTGCCCTTCGCCAAAAATGCATCTCTGTTGTCAATAATGATTTGCTTGTTGTCTACCTAAAGTCCAGGGTGTAATTTTATCTGTCCGGTTTTCATTTCTTTGGGTCTTTTAGCATTGCCTGATTTTTATGCAAGACGGAGAGCTAGCCTATCGCTACAACCCCCAACCTGGAGGACCAGGTTATTTGTTTTCGAGGTTTTCTTCCCCTAGCCTTTGACGAGCTAACGTCTACCTACAAGGCAGTAGTGTTTGTTCCCTAGACAGGGGCCCTTACTAGGTACTATCAGCCGGGCCAGCTGAACACAGATTTTTTAACAGGTTGTTACTCTCTCCCCTCACCCTATTCAACCTGGCTTGGTACAGGCTTCGGCGGGTTTAGTAGTAGTAGTTAGTAGTGTAGTAGTAGTAGTAGTAAGTGAGTAAGTAATAATAATAATGGCCGCGAGATGACTAGTGGTTATGCTCCTTGCCACTTGTTCCGAGAGTCGCGGGTTCGAACCCAGTCGGGGTCGATTGATTTTGTTAAGGATGGATAAATCCAAGGAGAAAATACTCCGGGAAGGACTTTAAGCCGTGGGTCCCGAGTCTGAAAATTTGTCAGACTCGTAAAAGATCCTTAAGCCTGAATAAAAAATCTCTAAGCAAAATGTGCCGTTCTCAACATCCTAGTAATACCTTATTGCCTGCTAGATGTCTCATTGAGTCGGTATGTTGACCGCATACCATTCATGACATCTATGGGTAAATAAGGTAACTAAATTAACCTGGTCTAGTAACTCCAATAAAGGAGAGGTTTATGTTTCAACAATGGATTATAAATATAATAATAATAATAATAATAATAATAATATAATAATAATAATAATAATAATAATAATAATAATAATATAATAATAATAGTAATTTGGATAGCAGGTAAAAAACTCTATCTGGACATGCTTTTACTTCAGTATGTGGCTTCTCTAACCATGCGAGCACCATCTTTCTGGCCCGGAAGGTAACATCTGATAAACATTCCGGCCACAGGAATACGTGAAGGATTCTTATGCCTTGGAAAAGGTAACTAGTCTTGGAGAAGATGACTCGAAAATTAAACTCGTGGTCCTTCAGGTTGAAGGTTGTTTTGGTGAGTTGGTACCCCAGCAGTGTAAAAAGGTCCACACACACAATTCCAATAGTAAAATAATAATAATAATAATAATAATAATAATAATAATAACAATAATAATAATAATCATTCTGTATTCCTCTCTGACCATCCATTGATCTTCCTCCAATCCTCTGACAATCAAAGCCGGTTGCACACTCTCTATCCAGGTTTTCTTTGTAATAATAATAATAATAATAATAATAATAATAATAATAATAATAATAATAATAATAATAATGTTCGAAGCACTACCTCAGGAGGTACCATGCCTACTCCCTGACTAGAGGACCAGGATTCGATATCCGGTGGGTAGTAGTAGTGGAGGTATACACTCTTTAAACGATATATTGTGCAACAGATGTCTGGAATAAATTCCAAATCCCTCCGCAGTGCGTACATTGATAAGGCATGTGGTACTGCTTATGGCGATTCGTACGTCGGATAGGACGTCAAGCCATCTGGCTCCTTGGTACTTTACGACAGGTGTTGGCTACGTGCTGGCACTGGACTTCAACTTCTTTATTTTGTTCATTATCATCATTCTTGATACGCACTACTACAACAAGAGTCCTCTCTGAACTTAATATAAAAAACACATCTCGGTAAAGTGGTTTGGTAAAGTGTTGCACCAATTAAAAATAAACAAGAATGACATCTACCAGCTTAATGCGGAACTCGAAACACGAGAAGTAATAATAATAATAATATAAATAATAATAATAATAATAATAATAATAATAATAATAATAATAATAATAATAATAACAATAATAATAATAATAATAATAATAATGGTTTAATTTTAATTGAAAGAGTTAAGCCCATAAAGTCTTACATTCAACCAAATAAATAAGATATACAATAATTTGCATTTACACACTATAATTAACTTTCTAAATAATTTTATTACTATTAACATAAACATGCTTTTCTCCAGTGTAGTTTAACCTCTCACCTTATAAGTTTAATGTTTTTCAGCAATTTGGCTTCTCATTTTTTCAGAAAATTTTTATCCTCTCTTATTTGAAATACTATTTTTTCCATTTTTGTGGTGACAATAATATTACAAACAATATAATGCTATATAACATAATTGAAAGTATTTAAGACTAAAGTTCTTAGGAAATGTTTTGGATCAAAGAGAGATGAACAGACAGGCGAATGGAGAAGACTACATAACAGTGCGCTACATGATCTTTATAGGAAACCAGATATAATAAGAAGTATTAAGTATCGTAGACTATGATCGATAGGACATGTGGCATGAATGGGGAATGAAAGAGGGGCATGGAAGCTTCTTGTAGGAAAACCAGAAGGAAAACATCCAGAATGAGGTGTGACAACATTAACCATGATTTGAGGGAAGTAGATTATACAGGGGATGATTGGAAAACATTAGCTGACAGGGATGTGTGGAGAGCTTATGTCCGCGAGGCCTGATCTTACAGGTTCAATTTGTTATAATGGTACTTATGTAGCGTAGTGGTTAAGGCACTGCGCTACAAGCCGGAAGGTCGAGGGTTCAAGTCCCGGTAGGGTCAGGATTCTTCAACTGACCCAAACCTTCTGGCGGCACTATGGCCCTGGGGTCTACTCAGTCTCTAACGGAAATGAGTACTAGTCCTTGTTCTGGGGGTAAAGGCGGCCGTCACGCAGGGCTGACAACCCGGCTGACATCAAGTGCCGATTGTCCAGAAAAAGTGGGAGCCTTAACCTCCTACTACCCCAAGGGCCTCCTGAGGCCTGTAGTGGGATTACTTTACTTTACTTTAAGAGTAAAGATCTTTATTTATTGCAAATGTTGGTGTTATTAGTCGTTCAAAATATCTCTGCAGGTGGAAGAATTGCGAAGCTCTCTTTGTTACTACACGTGACGTCATATAAGGCAGTGTTCACTGTCTTCGTCCCACGTCCCATTCCCCTCTGCCCTCATAGATAGCAGTGCCACGTGTTCTATTCCTGCATAAACACGACTGCAGTGCCCTCCGTCAACAACTGCGTTTACTCCTTAAACGGATAATACAGTGAGAACCCATAACAAAATTCGATACAAAACATGCAACTTCCACAACCTTCACACAACTTCTATACGTGATATGTTCCTCTGCCTCCAGAGCCAGTGATAACAATGTGGACAACATGGACCGAAGCTGTAATTTTCTACAGTAAGCACTTTGAAGCTGTGAAGTCAAGTGATTGAGCACTTTTCTTCTGATCCTGCAGGTGTGTGAGTGAATCCTTTGTTAGCATTCAACAGTTTTCAAAGTTCTCTGTTCAGTTCATACATCGCAAGTCACTTCAGCTGGCTTCCCAACAGTATCAAGAAACCGGGAAACTTCAGGTATGCCTCTCCAAGAAGCTGTGGAAATAATGGAAGATGCAGTTCAAAGGTCAGTGTTGTACCAGGAGAAGTGGATGGTGCAGTTTCCACTAAACTGCAGTCTGTGCTAAACAAGAACCCTGGATACCCAACTCTTGTTACTCTTTCTCGCTTATTTAATGGTGAAAGTGTAGAACCCCCTGAGAATATTATTCCTAGTACAATCCCTCTCCACAATTATGCACCGTTGACTTCTTGCGAAGTTGAGCGATCTTTTTCAATTCACAAATTCATATTGTCAGACAGAAGACTGTGCATGACAACAGAACATTTGGAAAAGTATATTACAATTAATTGTGGACACTGATTCAATGTGGCTTAAATGCTTCAATGGCTAACACTTGTACGTGAGTACTGTACTTTGTAGCAGAAGTGAATTGATTTAAAAATTATCACAGAGATTTGACTATGTGGACTTCTTTTTTATAGCAATGAAATAATTTGGATATTACATTTATAATTGCTTTATTACATATTTATTTACATATTTCACAATATTTGGTTACATATTTATGTACATATTTCTTAATTTGATAT
The DNA here is from genome assembly GCA_030220185.1 of Diploptera punctata. Classification (NCBI taxonomy): domain Eukaryota; kingdom Metazoa; phylum Arthropoda; class Insecta; order Blattodea; family Blaberidae; genus Diploptera; species Diploptera punctata. The sequence continues at coordinate 50,032 of JASPKZ010009881.1, forward strand.
TACATAAAATCCGGGCCTTGTGTATTAGCATTTTTAACCTGAAGGTGGAAGTTCACTTGTTTTGCAAAAGAAAAAACAGAAGAAGAATTGTTTAGTGAATTCACGATACCTAGTAATGCGTGTGGGTCGTCACGCTGGAAGACCACGGACTGGATAATTACCTCAATTTATAAACAATAAAGAGGAAAAACAACTTCTTTTTCTTACGACGCCAAAGAACTGTCTCAAGGTCGCTATATGATATCCATCTAAAACAGTGAAATTAACAGTGACGTAATTATTATCATTTATGTGCTGGTCCGACAGAAACTGTTCCATACCGGAAGAAAGTTCTTTCTTGCGAAATGTGTAATTTTCCCGTATACGGGATAAATCATGCCATTGCCACAAGAATTCTCTCAAAGACTCCATTTCTGGGTGTAGTGAGTATTCGATATAAAAAAGGCCACGTAGAAACACAAAAACCAACGCAAATTCCACAGAAGTCGAATTTATGGCCTTACGATATATATTTAGTTATTTATTTCTTTATTTTGATAATTAAATCGTTAAAAAACTATTGCTACAGCGATTTTTAAGTTACGGCATTCAGCTAACAACCTCCATTCGTAATGAACGGATTTAGCTGATTTCTGGAGAATATCTTTATCATTTTATTTCAACGTCGTATACCGAGTTTCGTTGCGAAAAATAATAAAATACAGCTGCTAGAGCGATTTTTAAATGTTCACTTCAGGTCAACCCACACTCCTAATGAGTAATTTTAATGGTTAACGGACTTGACAGTCATTTCTTAATTAACTGCTACATGCCGAGTTTGATTCCGAAAAAAATTGCGACGGCCTGCTAGAGCTTTAACAGAATATAGGCCTATATATAGGTCCACATTTGTGGTCTCCAGATAGCGTGCTGCCTTGTCACGCAGCGGACCCGAGTTCGATTCCCGGTCGGGAGAGGCTCCTGGGTGAGGATTTTTTCGGGGTTTTCCCTCACCTGTAAGACAAATGTCAGGAAGTTTAGGGCTCAACGGTCCCCGAAAGTCATCCGGCCATCACCATTCTTATCATTACCATCATCCTTCACCGGTGTGGAAAGCAACGGGAAGCTACCATACCTATAATTCCCTAGTAAAGCTGCAGAACATAGCATGGAAATGCTATGATTGCAGTGAAAAACCTGCCATCCGGCAGAATTACTATGGATGAATGGATGTGTATATATATATATATATATATATAATAAGAGAGAGAGAGAGAGAGAGAGAGAGAGAGAGAGAGAGAGAGAGAGAGAGAGAGAGAGAGAGAGAGAGAGAGAGAGAGAGAGAGAGAGAGAGAGAGAGACTGAGAGGAGAGAGAGAGACAGAGACAGACAGACAGACAGACGGACAGAGGTGGACAAAATAATGGAACGCCTTCTAAATCTTCATTAATGTGGGTGAAGTAGTACCAAGATTAGTCTTTAAAATAACTATAAATATTCTTAATGAATTTATTTATACAACTTATGATCATATTGGTTTTTCCTCACCTGTCAGACAAATGTCAGGAAAACTTTAAGTCCCAAACGGTCCCGAAATCATATGGCCATCATCATCCTTATCATCATCATCATCATCCTTCACCGGTGTGGAAAGCAACGGGAATCTACCACACCTACAATTCCCTAGTAAAGCTGCAAGCATAGCATGAAAATGCTATAATTGCAGGGAAGGACCTGCCTTCGGGCAGAATTATTATGGATGGATGGATGATCGAATTCTTTATGCATATGTAGGCTACCATTCTTCATAAAAATATTTCTCCATCTATTTAAGAGAGAAAGAAGTGAAAATCTCCTTACTCTAGTTTCCATTCACACCTTATTACCTCAATTAATTCAGAACTGGAAGTCATGTTGGGAGATGTCTGACTTCTCCTCATGGTCCTCCAACTAGTCTTTTAACACAACCAGCAAGTGCAAGTATGGGCACTGTCATCTTGAAATATAGTATTCCCTGAAGGGAACAAAATTAAAATTATAATATAAAATTATAAAACTGTTACCCAATACGTCCGTCTCCCCAACTTTGTAAACTAATAATTCTTTGAAGGCCTTTAAGGACTAGTCCCATCATCAGCAGAAGGAGCAGGATGTAGGTCTGAATCTATTGCATTGAGGATCAGTATATACAGACCTATCTCCTGCTCCTGCTGATGATGTGACTAATCCCGAAAGACCTGCAAAGAATTAATAGTTTACAAAGATGAGGAGGCGGACCATTAGGTAACAATTTTATAATTTTTCATTATAATTTTAATTTACTGACTAATACCTCAACGAAATGTTGTTATAAGTTGTATTAACATTGAAGGGAACACTGTACAATTGAGTACATGTAGTTCTACATCATGCCCTCATGACCACAACAGTATCTTTGTCATTCACTGTGACAATCGGACCTACAGGTTATAAGAATATTGCTGTCCGAACCATTATTGACCCTCGACCGTGTTCAAATTTTACGCATTAAATAGTGTGCGTTGAAAGCTTATTTTGTTGTTCTCCAGATGTACAATATATTTCTATTCTATTCTAAAAAAAAAAAAAATCTATTCTATTCTAATCTATTCTATATTAGTCATTCAAAATATCTCTGCAGGCGGAAGAATTACGAAGCTCAGTTTGTTGCTACACGTGACGTCACATAAGGCAGTGTACACTGTCAGCGTCCCACGTCCCATTCCCCTCTGCACTCTAGATAGCAGTGTCACGTGTTCTATTTCTGCATAAACACGACTGCAGTGCCCTCCGTCAACAACTGCGCTTACTCCTTAAACGGTTAATACCCTACCAGTCATGTTTTGATAAGGGACCAACAGTTTCAGTTTCATATTAAATAATCATTTCATGTCATTATTTTCTAAACTTGGGTTGTAAAATCAGTAGAAACATGAACTGCGGTCAAGAAGTAAAGCAGAGGATAGCAATGACAAAATAAGCTTTTAACAAGAAGAGAAGCATTTTCTGTGGACCTTTTGGCAAAACAATTACAGAAGAGACTAGTGAAGTGCTTTGTGTGGAGTGTAGCATTGTATGGTGCAGGGACTTGGACATTACGACGGAATGAGGAAAAGCGACTGGAAGCTTTTGAAATGTGGATATGGAGAAGGATGAAACGTATAAAATGGACAGACAAAATAAAAAATAATAAGATGTGCTAGACAGAATAGGGGAAGGAAGAACAATGCTGGAACTCATAAAGAAGAAGAAAATAAATTGGATTGGCCACTGGATAAGAAGAAACTGCCTGCTGACGGATGACCCAGAAGGAATGGTCAACGGAAAGAAAATTAGAGGCAGAAAAATACATCAGTTGATAGACAATATTAAAATAAATGGGTTTTACGCGGATACAAAAAGGAAAGCTGAGTTAAGGAAAGAGGAGAATGCTGAGTTTGCAGTGAAAGACCTGTTCTTGGGCAGAACACTATGTATATTATAAACTAGTTTATTATCAGTCGTCCGAGTATTTATTTATCCCAATCTTCTTGTAACAAACCAGTCTGGCGACTCCGAAAGCTATGGATTTTACACTAATCTAAGTCGTTTTGGACATTTTATTTTTTCACTCCTACTCACTTCCCTTTACCCCTTACGCGTAATAAGGGATCAAAACGTGGGCTTAAATCGTCGGGACGATCACCAATCAGCTTAGCTACACCGAAAATCTTGAATTGGTACTTATATCGGTCGTTTTCGATTATTTCGATATGTTTTCACCTCTAACCCTTCCCTATGGATATTAGGAGTCTTTTACCTCCCCATTGTATTTTTACAGAGTGTAAGTCATATTTGTACCAAGTTTGGTTGAAATTACTCCATGCGATCTAGAATTATGCTGGTACATACATAAACCCCTACCTGTATAAACATATAGGGTAAAGGAGGATAAGAGTACGCACTTAGTGGATTTTCAGTTATATTTGATAAAATAAATGAACTACAGAGTTCAACATTTTTTAAAATATTCTTTATTCAAATACAAATAGTTTAAAAAATCATCAGTCAACTACATTTTAAAATACAGGCATGAATAATAAATTAGCAAAAAATGTAATTTGCGTACTCTTGGCCTACCGGGAGGTTAAGAGTACGCGGGTAGGGTGGTTAAGAGTACTCACTAGGGCTTGTCTAACAATAGTCACAAACAAATGGACCACTGCCTTCTTAAGCACTACACTCTTCTTGCCACCACTCTTTGCAAATTCCACACTGAATCCAGCTATCATGGTACGAACCCCGACATCCTGGACAGACAGTTGAATCGTCATATTTTTCTTCTTCTTTAATGAAGGCTTTCGACTCAGCTGAACTTGAAGATGGTTTAGAGTCATTATTAAACATCAATTCTCTTCTCGCATTTGATTTCCTGTTTGCTAGGCCCATTTATCTTACTTGTCTTTCCTATTTTTTAAAAACTTTTTTTCTGATTTAGCCTGCTCTAATTCTTTTCTCTCTTTTTTTTTCTTCCAAATGGTTTTTGAAAGGTGATGAGTCATGATTTCTGATTTATGTGCTGGTCTCTGCTTTCTTCGGTTCATAGGGTCTTGTTCTTTATGTTCTGGAAGCGGCAGAATTAGATGAATACTAACATTAATTTTACATTCTTGTTCTGATAAACCTACTGTTTCATTTTCTCCAGTTCTTTGCTCTGCAAATAAAAATAAAAATGTTATTTGTATTTCTTTACGATTAAATACAAAACTATGATAAGTTATAACAACTTTGTATCAATATAATATACATCTATATATTAAGAGTAAAACACAGTTTTCCACTTAATAGCCATAAATGGGGGAAAAAAAAAAAACAATGTAACAATGTTAACCCCCAATGGAGGCTAAGATACGCAGTGATCAGCTGCTGCGTACTCTTTGCCTCACTTGGCGTATTTCACAAAATCACCAATAGATTCCAGCACGTAACAGAGAGGTAAATGGTATCTTCACCATGTTGTAGGATATTAAATGCACATTAATATGATATCTCTTTACAAAATATTTTTTTACTACTTAAGGTAAAAAACAGTTATGCTATATCACACAGAAATTACATAGAAAAGTAAGGAAAGTTAATTTTACCTGGTAGAACGAAGATAAATGAAGCAGGTCAATGATACTACGGCGTGATCTTCCATTGTAACAGCTACACTGAAACGTAATAATCAGCATGTTCTGCAGTACTGCCAACACCATAAAATTTCCCTGCGTACTCTTAACCGCCTGCGTACTCTTATCCTCCATTACCCTATACATTAATTAAAGAAATATGATCATCTATTTTAGTAAATTCAGTGAGGAAATTGGATGATAATTGTATTTATTTCTAGATTTTTTATTCTTGAAGGTAAGCAAGGTCTCCTATGGCCTATGTAGTGGGACCACTTTATCTTTATCTTTTACCTTTATTATCGTACATCATTAGCGTCGTATTTCAAACCGGAACGTGAAAAATCCGACAAATTTTGTTCAGAGGCTTATTATTCAGATTTGGGGTTTTTTTACGTGTCATAAATCTAAGGTATGGGACAAATTGCTTTACTTTCCTTCTGAATGGAGGGGTATTCCGGATTTTTAATCTCTTAAAAAACTATCGACTACGCTCCTGGTTTAAATCTACGAATCTCGAAATCAGAGCCTAATTTTTATTGACCCGTTGCTGCACACTAATCTGCAATAACTAATTCACTTTTTATTACAAATAGTGTACAGAAACTTAGAGAAATATACAATAAATTACACTGAGCAACAAAAAAGAAACTTTTTTTTTGTCCCAGAAAGAAAAATATGTGATTCTGATAGTATGTTTTCTCCTGAATTCAAATATGATATAGGATTTTCTCCATCACGCAAGGTTTCCGAGAGACAGGCATTTATTATAATTTCAAACACTTTAATATTTTGTACATTCGTAACTACACAATATTCGAACATTCGGACTCACCTAGAAAGTAAGAAATGACCATTTTCTGCTATATTTCGCCTGTGGAGCATCCCTCTTGATGGTCCAACAATAATCGGCCAGCATATTAGGATTCCATTTGTCCTGATATCTCTTTTCCTCAGCTGAAACCATTTGAGTTAGGTCATTTGGTTTTATTTACAATGGACAAATGGACGATAAAACGTCTATTAAAAAATAATTATTTAAATCCATTAATTTAAATTGAAATAAAAAAACTGTGGGTGATGGAGAAATTCCGAATACATATTTGAAAACACGATAAAAAACTGCATTAAGTACAACTATTGGTACTCATGAGACAAAAATCATGTTGACCAGTGCTATTTAACTAAGAGAAAAATAAATAAAAAGATCAGAACCACAAAATAAACTTTCATTAACACTACATTCATCGGAGGAAGCTGAAGCATGATAGGTGAAACATCAAAGAGGCGGCTGTATTCACAAACCTTGCGTAGGTTGAGCAAATATGGAAGGAGGATCCTAAAGAGTTTAATGTTATTGTCAAAGTCAAAAGTAATAAAGTATATAAAGACAGTCATAAAAACTAAAGTACATTCCAATGAAATGAAGGTAGGAATAAGCACTTCTAAAACACTAAGAAATGGTGATATGTCAATAAAGGCATAAACAAGAGAGGTACTGTATGGAAGTGATTTGTTTCAACATAAACGAAAAATGAGGGAACGAACTTGATGAAGGAAGTTCTAAACTAAGAAATTCACGACTTATAGTGTTTAATGTGCCAGAAGGTCCACCGCTGTGGTCTCGAGGTTGCGTGCTGCCTTGTCACGCAGCGGGCCCGGGTTCGATCCCCAGTCGGGACAGTTTTTCTGGGTGAGGTTTTTATCGGAGTTTTTCCTCACCTGTAAGACAAATGTCAAGAAAACGTCAAGGCCCAAACGGTCCGCGAAATCATATGGCCATCATCATCATCCTTATCATTATCATCTTCATCACCAATCCTTCACCGGTGTGGAAAGCAACGGGAAGCTATCACACCTACAATTCCCTAGCAAAGCTGTAAAGCATAGCATGAAAATGCTATGATTGCAGTGAAGGACCTGCCCTCGGGCAGAATTACTATGGATGGATGGATGCCAGAAGAACTGGATGTAGTTCAATTAAAGAATGCAATTGTGGAACAAAACTCGGAGATGTGCTTGTAAGAAGGCGACTTTGCACATAAGGTCCTTCCTTGTTCAAAGACAAACGAAATGAGGGCAACTTGGTCATGGAAGTTAATCCCAAAACAAAAAAATATATCACTAAGACAGAGAAGATTAAAATAAGAATTAATATATGCTCTAATGGGGGCACGCCGTAGCGTTAGTGGTTAAGACACTGAGCTACAAGCCGGAGGGTTGAGGTTGAATTCCCGTTGGGGTCAGGATTTTTATACTGACCCAAACCCTCTGGCGGCACTATGGCCCTGAGGCCGACTCAGCCTCTAACGGAAATGAGTACCAGATGCTTGTTCTGGGGGTAAAGGCGGCCGTCACGCAGGGCTGACAACCCGGCTGACATAAAGTGCTGATTGTCTAGATAAAGTGGGAGCCTTAACCTTCTACTACCCTAAGGGCCTCCGGACCTGTTGTGGGATCTCTTTACTTTACTATATTCCCTAATGACAATTGTAGTATATGATGGGCTCACAGACATATTAGACCAAGTCCATTTATTTATTCTGAATAATAGAACCTTAAAGTTCTTAGTAAATAACTAGCTGGATCAGCGACGTTGTTTGCGTGGACAAAATTATTCTAATTTTAAAAGACAAAAGTGCTTATTGTGAGTTATTCGTAAAAGATTGACAAACTATCGCGGACTTTTTGTAGAATTTTTAAAATATTCGATTCCGAGTATATTTATTTGGTGTTTTTGTTATGGTTTAGGCTGCGTAAGCATTTAAATGTCCAAACCAGACTTTTTTCAGTGCACCGATGCACATTTTGTAGCTCCAGCCCTATAGTACGTACGGTAATATATTATATATGTTAATTATCCCAAAATTTCTATAAATGAAAGTAAAAAATCCTATTAAAATCGAAGTAGTTTTGAGTCCATCAAGGACAGACAGACTCACAGACATACATTTATATATTAGATGATTTCAAGTAAAGTAAGAATATAGTAATAAATATTGCAACATTAAGATAAAATGGTAGTACATATGAATAAAACACACTTTGCTTCACTTATTACTTTAACTAACGCATTAATTTGAAAAAAAATGTGCCTGGTCTGCTATGGTTGTGAACTCCTCATATAAAGGACTAGATTCTACGATAATTGTAATAACAAATACAATAATCGAGCAAGCGATTGAAATGGAGTACTGTACTAACCTGGCCAAGTTGCGCTGGAAACCATTCTATGGAAGAGTGCAGAGTTGCAAAGAAACTAACTACGTACAGCCTTTGCAATAATTGGCGCACAATAATTTTCAAGTCTCAGAACGAAGCCACTGCGCATGATCAGAGATCAGCTCTTTGATTCACAATTAGCCTATACAACTATTTGAGAAACTAAATCCGTTCTATTTCGTTGTATGTTGTGCAATGGAAAACAATTTCGTGCAAATAAGTAGTGCGGTAAATACTGAAAATAAAACAAAACAAAAAGAAATGAAACAAAAGAAAGAACATTAATTGAAATAAGGACGAGAGAGAAAAAAGAAAAAGCATGACAGCAGGATCGAACACGCGACCTCATGCACGGGAAACAGAAGCTCCCTCCACTAGACCACAACCATCTCTCCCAGAAATTGTCTATATGAAGCGATGCAGTACTTCAAGACTTACTTGTACTGTATAACGAAATTAGATATTATCTTAATTAACATTAATCAGACGCATTTTGTATTAGTAATGGAAATAAATAATTTTATTATGTCATGTGTTTGTAAACAAAGTAATGAGTTACAATCGTTATTCATTATATATATATATATATATGAGCTGTTTCCTTTAATTTATCTATTTCAATATATACCATTCCATATTAATTCTGTCCGAGGGCAAGTCTTTCACTTCAATCATAGCATTTTCATGCTATGCTTTGCAGCTTTACTAGGGAACTGTAGGTGTGGTAGCTTCCCGTTTCATTCCACACCGGTGAAGAATGATGATGATGATAATTATAAGGATGATGATGTCCGGATGATTTTCAGGGACCGTTGGGTCCTAAGCTTCCTGACATTTATCTTACTGGTGAGGAAAAACTCCGAAAAAAAATCTCACCCTGGAGCGTGTCCCGATCGGAAATATTTCCATATATATATATATATATATATATATATATATATATATATATATATATATATAAATTTATTTATTTATATAACGAAGCCTGGTAACATGTAGGCAATATGAAAATTAACGACGTTATTAAATAATAAAAAATTAAAAATCTACCTGGCCAAAATCGAACGTGGGCCCGCGTCGTCGGAAAAATAGCATCTTACCGACTGCTCCACTGAAGCGAACGATACGAATGCTGCATGAAGCGAGATTTTATATTCAAACGAGTCAGAACATGTAACAACGTACTGGTGTGAATCGCTTTCTAACTTTCCATCATCAAGAGTTGGGCCATAATTTTTTTTTTTTCAAAGGCTGTACATTAACTTAAACATATTTAATAGAAATACGCCTGCAAACGAATATCAATCTGCGTTGGGCATAGATTGTAGTGCCTATAAAATAACGATAAAGAAATACATCCACAGTACTATTAACCAAAAACAACTTGCATACTAATCGTGTACATTCGAGAAATAATCGTAAGTAATGCCACAAGTGATTTCCAAATTATCGATAAATTCACGACTCACGAAATGAGAATTAAATTTATCTAGAGAATTTGGAAATCAAGAGTGGCATTTGTTAGAACTATTTAACGAATAAAATTAAGCTGTTTACTCACAAATCATTATTTAAATATAGTTATTTTAAAATATTTATATATTTAATGTAAACGGCGATGTTTGAAAACAAATGAGAAACGATTGGTATGCTTCATTTGCTTCTTTTGTTGATCACTGCAACCAGATCATATTATTTATTGCCAAAGGAACGCAATATTGTAAGAATGCGCTCTAGGGGAGAAAAATTAAACACATCAAACTGTATATTAATTCCTTTCTGATGTCCTATGATGTAAATATGACAATTATATTTTTCTGGAATGTTATTACCTGGGGAAAAAATACATTTAAGGAAGTGCAAACAGTGTTTTTTTTTTTTTGGTGGTATAATCAATTCCTACAAATGTTTTATATTAACTCCCGCTTGCGCTATGTATTGACATTCATGCACTATATATACAATCTGGTAGCCGTATTTCTTACAGAGTCAGTCACTGCAAAATAATGCCATGACCTATCCAGAATGTTAAAAAGGAGGTGCTTTCTTTATTATGACAAACTTTAGTTGGTAAATTCTAAGCGAAACACGACTGTGATTGGTTGTTAATAAAAAATCATTGAAATGTGATTGGTCATTGACTCCCATTTTGGGCATGAGTTAAATAGTCATACAACTTCACTGCAGTGAATACAAGTCAACTTCAAACCGTTACAAAAAACCTAGCGCAGCAATGAAACTAATATAGATTTGGTATTCGCCCAGGAACTTCTCATACATGAAATTATAAACTTGCGGACATTAAAAAAAAAAAATGGAAAAGAGCAGTAATTAAGAAAAAAAACTCTTAGGGATACTTCGGTTGTTTCTAGCGTGGGCTGTCACTTCTTTTGAGTTTGAGTGGTTTACCACGTTCACTTCTTAGGGCTAATAATTAATAATAATAATATGACAGACATAAGATGATAAGACTTCTCTTCCAATCAATGAATACAAATGAACAATGAATATGTACAATATTAGGTCTATATTGTATATGTAATAGGTCCTATACATATTATAGTAAATTTAAAACAGACATGAAAAATACAATGTTGAATTCATATACATAGAACCATTATTTTTATGCATTAAAGTAATAACAATAATAATAACAAAAATTATTTCAATATAATATTTAAACATTGTCCACCGCTGTGGTCTCGAGGTAGCGTACTGCCTTGTCACACAGCGGACCGAGTTCGATTCCCGGTCGGGACAGGCTCCTGGGTGAGTTTTTTTCGGGGTTTTTCCTCACCTGTAAGACAAATGTCGGGAAGCTTAGGGCCCAACGTTCCCCGAAAATCATCCGGCCATCATTATCATCGTTATCATCTTCCTTTACCGGTGTGAAAAGCAACGGGATGCTACCACACCTATAATTCCCTAGTACAGTTGCAAAACAGCATGAAAATGCTATGATTGCAGCGAAAGACCTATGGATGGATTTAAACATTGTACCATCAATTGATGTATACCGGCACACAAATGAAGGCAATATTCAAACCAAAGTTAAATCAAATACAAATTTAGATTTATTTTAGGTGTGTATAACATCGGCTGCTTCTGATTTCCTCTGATGGGAAATTCCATTTGCGGAAATTGGAGATAATATATGAAGTAGTTAGATGAGATGTCCTATGTATTATTATTATCGTCGTCATCGTCATCACCACCATCATCACCATTATTATTATTATTATTATTATTATTATTATTATTATTATTATTATTATTATTATTATTATTATTATTATTAGCTAAGTCCACCGCTGTGGTCTTGAGATAACATGCATGCCTTGTCACGCAGCGGACCCGGGTTCGATTCCTGACCAGGACAAGCTTCCTGGGTAAGGTTTTCTTTGGTGTTTTTCCTCACCTGTAAGACAAATGTCAGGAATCTTTGAGGCTCAAAAGGTCCCTGAACATCATCTGGCTATCATCATTATCATCCACGGTGTGGGAAGCGATGGGAAACTACCACACCAATAATTCCCTAGTAAAGTTGCAAAGCATAGCATGAAAATGCTATGACTGCTAGGAAGGACCTGCCCTGGGGCAGAACACTAAAGAATATAATTATTAGCTAATATTAAAGTAATCCGATACGTTTACAAATATGGCAGTATTAATTGTATTGTATTTAGATGCATTTTCCCTTTCCTGAAAACTATAGGCCTAATAGATTCCCCTTGGTGCAGAACTACGGGAGTTGCACTGGTTCGAGTCCACCGGAGAATACAGTTTCTCATGGAATTTCGGGCAGTATGGGATCGGTGCCCACCCTGCATCTTAAAGAATTTGGATAGCAACAATAATCAGCGGTTTCAGGTTGAGAAAAACAGCTACAATGGCTGGGGGATCCAACATGTTGACCACATGTCATCGCTAAACTGGCTCTATGATCGTCCATCTCTATGATTAACTAGTGGATGTAAGGCTAGCACCTGGTTGGTAGGCCAAGGGCCTTTAAGACCTGTCCCGCCATGGAGTTACAGTATATTACATTCACATAGGATATTATAAAAAAAAACATTAATTCGTTTAAAGTTATACCATAAAGTCCATTCCGTTTTTAAATACTACAAACTTTAAATTTTATGCACCAAAGCTATAGTCTGTGAGGATTTAGTTATCCGGTCATTTTAAGTGAGAGATGTAGTCTGGTCGTATTAAGAAAGCGACGGGTATTAGTCATTCAAAATATCTCTGCAGGCGGAAGAATTACGAAGCTATGATTGTTGCTACACGTGACGGCAGTGTACACTAGCAGCGTCCCACGTCCCATTCCCCTCTGCGCTCTTAGATAGCAGTGTCACGTGTTCTATTCCTGCATAAACATGACTGCAGTGTCCTCCTTAAACGGGTAATATTCACCTTTCCCTCTCGCTTGGCCTTCCCTCAGGCATTTTATGGTGATTGATAGTAGGTACTGATATGTGTTAAGAGGAGTGGGGGGTGAAAACACCAAAACATTTCCAAGTATTTTGACAAAAAAAGATCATTGACCATAAATGTTGTTGTGGATGTTGTCAGCTCAAGATTAGAAGAGGGTAATAGAAATCCTGGTCCCGCGCCGTAGCTGAGTGGTTAAGGCAGGAAGCCTTGGCGCAGAGCTACAGGACTTGCGCTGGTTCGAGTCTGGAAGATATTTTCTCATGGTATTTCGTATGCGACCGGTGTCCACCCAGCATCATGAGGAATTTGGGTAGCTACAATAAGTAGTGGCTCCAGGTTGAGAAAACCAGCTATAACGGCTGGGGGTCTCGACATGCTGATCACATGTCACCTCTAAGTGATCATCTACCTCTGTGATTAACACATGTGGATGTGAGGCCAGCAGCCGGATTATAGACTAAGGACCTTCTAGGCCTGTCGCGCCAGGAAAGACAAAGTAGAAATCCTGACAACTAAATCCTCACGGACTGTATGTGATGATTGATCTGTGAGTCTGAATTAATTTTAGAAGCTAGTGCATAATTTATATAGGCATATATATATATATATAATTGTTATGAACGTGTTTGTCACTCTACTCCTCCTAAACGACTGGATCGATTTTGATTAAATTTTTCGTGTGTGTCTGATTGGGTCCGTCGATGGTTTAGATTCAAAATTGGACTCTCTAAAACCATTAAGGTAGAAGTTCACCTGAAGTGAAAATTTAAAAATCTCTCTGGCGGTCACATTTTTCGATGTTTCACAACGAAACTCATTATATCGTTTTAAAATAAACCAGGTAGGTATTATCAAAAAATGAGCGAAATTCGACAATTAAAAGTGGTGGTTTACTTGAAACCCAAAATTAAAAACTGCCTAAACGACTGACCGATATTGATGTTTTTTTTTTAATGTGTCTCTGATTTAGATTCACAATTGGATCCGTAGGTGGCGCTGCGATCGGGTTATAGGATTTTTTATATCAGATATGTAGTCATCTGCAATATCGACTTATTAATTAGTGAATTTTATGGTAAAGAATGTAACATATTTTTATCGTCCGGCCATGTCACGAGAATTGAACGTCCGGACACGACAACGTCCGCCGGGTCCATTAGTTTTCATATACATTTGCAATGATCGAATTCATCAAAAAGATGAATCTTAAAATTAACCAGGCTAAAACAAAAGATATGCCGGTGATTAAAGGTAAATGTAACATTTACCCATCTAATTTGGAAGTTGACTCATATAAATTTGAAATAGTCCTTAGCTTTATATATCTAGGATTAGAAATAAATTGTAGAAATGAAAATTCGGCTCAAGTTCATTCACGCATCATGACTGCAAAAAATGTTTTTTTTTTTTCAGGAAGATATTTAGATCTCTTGTTTATATCTAGAAAGACAAAAATACTCACGTATAAGTTTCTCCTCAACCCAGTGTTAACATATGCATCGGAACTTGGACTATGTTGAAATCTGATGAACAATTACTAGGGCGTTTTGAAAGGAAGATACTTAGATCTATTTTCGGTACCGTAAAGGAAAATAATACATGGAGGAAAAAATAAAATAATATAATTAAATAAACTGAATAATCAACTAGAAATTCTGAGTTTGTTAAAATCAACAGGTTGGCAAGGGCTGGACACATTATTCGTATGTACAGCAAAAGGATTTTTAAAACACATCACGAAACTCCGTTGCGGTCACTATGCTAAAATATAAAAAAATAAATATAAAACAGTACATGAGATCTCAGACGCCCTCAACAATTAGCGGCGTAGCTATGTAGGAGGGCTTTCGAAAACTTACGTTTCATCTTCTGCTTTCAGTTTGGTACTGACTGTTGCTGGTAATGATTTTGTACAGAGGGTTCACATTACTGGGTATGTTCTCATTTAAAAGATGTTTGTTTGTGGTCCAACGTTCTCGAAGAGTTAGAAATTATAAAAGAAACCACAAACAAACACCTGTTCAATGTGAATATACCCAATAATGTAAACCCTCTGTACAAAATCATTACCAGCAACAGTCAGTCCCAAATTGGAAGCAGAATATGAAACTTAAGTTTTCGAAAGGCCTACAAAATTGCACTACTGATTGTTGAGGAGACTGAGATCTCAGGTACAGTTTTGTATTGTTTTTTAAATTTTAACAGCAAAAATACTAGAAAAAGAATTTACAATGAGTAACCCCTATTTTCACGAAAATTTGGAAGACCTAAATTGAGACGGGAGGGCAATATAATTCAATACATTAAGATCTTAAAAATAAAAAAATAAATAAAAACTGGAAGAATGAAGCTCAGGACAGGGAAGTCTGGCATTAAGCTTCTGAAGGCGGCCAGGGCCCACATGGGGTGTCGAGCCATTGATGATGGTGACGATGATGAATTCATCTATACACGGTGTCACATTTTGTTATTTTAACGAACTACGCCTACTATTAATAGAAAATACATCTTATTTTATCATTATATTATCTTATTATTTCTACAATCAGGTTATCAAATGGTTTCGTTTATTACCAATTACACGAAATCAGGCTTTCGAAAAGAAAACAAGATAAAATAACATGAAAACATGAAAGGCTTGAAATATAAATGTTAGCCGTGTTCACATTTCGTTATTACGACTATCGTCAATATCTTACTTCTTTTATAATAGCCAATTTCTTATCTGTTTAACATTGCATTACGGGTGGTAAGTAAGAATATTCTACCACATAAAATCTTTTCAATGTAAAAATGAAAGAAGGAAAACAGCAAATTGTATTCAGGTATGTGGGTATGTTTATATTTTCAAAAATAGAACATAATAAAATATGAATTTATTATGAACAGTGTAAAATTGGAATTAACTTTTTTTTATTTTAATATCTTATGAAAGTTAACAGATAAATGTTATTTAAATTGAATATTATGAATTGAAGTAGAATGCAAGCAAGAGCAACCATTGGATCTGATATCCAATCAGCAATGAACAGCCTTCATAAGTAAAATAATATAATAAATTAACAAGACTGCGAAAGGTAAAGAGAATGTTTAATTAAATTATCTTATGGAACCTATATTCTACAATAATTATTTTTCATATTGCGAAATATTACCATATGATGGACAACACTACCCACAATCGCCAAAGTGAGGATTTAATATAAAGTTAGCCAAGAAAGGCACTACAGTTCTCCAAACTCAAATAGAAAAAGATACTCAATTCTCTACAACAGTAGGGCCTACAGTAACTAAATGATATTTCAGTTGATGGCTACTGTTTCATTAATAACATTATTTGATTCATTATAATTTCAGTATAATTCGAAATATATTTATATTTAACTAACTTTAACTCATTGTATTTATCGTTACCGAGGGTTCATGATCGCGAACATAAACTCTCCATACATCCCTATGCTAAACTAATATTTTCCAAACATTCCCTATATAATTAACCTCGTTCAAATCATGGTTAATATTATTCTCCCACGTCATTCGGCCTGTATACTAGACGCTTTCCCTCTGACATTCCCACAAGAGACTTCCTTGTCCCTCTTTCATTCAGCATTCGGTCGAAATCCCCTGTCTACGGGACATAACTGTTCTTATTATATCTCGTTTCTCACAATATCATGTAGCTAACTGTAATGTAGTTTCACCGTTTGGCTGTCCCTCTTCGGAAGAAAAAAATCCTAGGAGGAGGCGCCCTATTCTGAAATCTTTTTGTAATATTTCTCCTCAATTAAAGTAACAGATCGGCCGCGGTGGACTAGTGGTTATGCTCCTTGCCTCTGGTCCCGAGGGTCGCGGGTTCAAACCCGGCCGGGGTCGATGGATTTTTTAGGACGGAAAAATCCAAGGAGCAAGTCCTCCGGGAGGGACTTTAAGCCGTGGGTCCCGAGTCTGAAGATTTTCTGGCTCGTAAAAAATCCTTAAGCCTGAATGAAAAGGCCTCTAAGCAAAATTTACCGAATTTTCCCGTCCTAGTACTACCTTGATTTCCTAGATGTCAGTATGAGGCGGAACGCTGACCACTCAAAATGACATCTATACGAAAACAAGTGTAATTAAATTAGTATGGTCCTAATTATTCCATGTAGGGGGAGAGCGCCTAAATCTCTGTAAAGGGAAAACATAGGCTTACAATACAATACAAATACCATGTTTCGCATTCTATATTACTGAAAGAACCACCGCTGTGGTGCACCGTTCTATATATATATATATATATATATATATATATATATATATATATATTAATTTAACAAATTTTGAGGGTAGTTCGGATGATACAAGTTCCTATTTATTTATTCATATTATTTTTTATCTTATTATTTTTTCATCGGTTGAGTAGAAGAGAAGGTTTTAAGGCCTGAACTATGTCCAGATTAAAAAATTAAAAGTAAATGACAACATTATTACTGCTATTATTATTATTATTATTATTATTATTATTATTATTATTATTATTATTATCATTATCATTATCATTATCATTATTATTATTATTATATAAAATGTCGGCTTGGTGAATTAAGTCAAGTCAAGTTACCGGCGAAGACTAGCTTCGCTCAGGTAGCTCCGCTCTGGAACCTGCTAGTAGCTCCTTGGCAGCAAATTACGTATTGTCTATCCAGAAAGGGTTAATCACATTAACCTATTGCCTATTTGGCGGCATTGGTGCTAAAGTCCGCAGAGATCATGTTGTCGGAGAGATGAGATCATGCTCACCTGAGGCAGGCCAACGTAAACCACGCTGCCGTCAAACCGAGAATCGGAAATCAGAGAGTATGGAATGAGCCACGCTACCCCAGGGAGAGCATTTCACTCATCTGTTGAGCCAGGCCATCAGTGCGGGTGGAGCCTGGTGAATATGTTTCTATGGAATGCACGCCGCTGCGGCAGCCGTCCCACATTGCGTACAAATTCATTGAAATGACTGGACGTAAAGTCAAACATTCTGCTGGATTATGTCCGCAATGTAAGGAATCTGGTTTGGTGAATTGAAAGGTCAATGTAGCATATTTTAACCTGCCCCAGGTTGGTCGTTTTTAAGTTTCCAAAATCCACTCGCACTCTACGAATTAAGTAACAAGTTGCTAAAAGAGACATGTTTGTTAACCATCAAATTGTCAAAGCTAAAATAAAACAAACAGTTATTTTAATAAAATCTTATTGCAGCGATTTTCAGAACTGTTATTTATTTTGCTTACACTTGTAAATACTTTCTAGTTTTCAATTATGTTATTGTGACTTTAATATTCATAATGGACAACATATGGTACGGGGGTGGGGAGGGGGGTCTGGATAATTTCAACTTTCATCGCCATTTTCCTTAATACATATCAATACTTTTCCCTTTAGCCCTTAAATTCGTAATGTATCCTTTCGGATACATCAGTTGGTTCTATTAATTTGACATTTTTAATAAATCAGAATAAAACGAACAAAAATAATCAACTTAAATGTGTATCTAATTATACAATATACCTAATAATAATAGTTATACAAGATTCCGTTATCACTGCGGTCCGCTACATTCAAATAACTAACAGAAGAAATTTGTGTTTCATCAATTTTAGGGTTAAGTAAATTATTTCTGTCAATGTTGATTTTACTACCGTATTTTACGGATTATAAGACGCTACGTACTATAAGACGCACTTTAATGTTTGAGCAATTAAAAAAAAAATACCTTTTTATTATTAGATTGCAAAACCATACTAAAAATTCTTAGTTTATAAAACCGTTCTGATCTTCAAAACCCCTTAAAATCGTCATCTGAACTTTCTTCTTTTTCGTCATCGTTGTCCTCTTCATATATAAGATGGTCTTGACTGCCATCGAGAGCGTTACTTACGCCGCACTTCTTGAAAGATTTAACACAATGTCTTCTCTCACTCTAGACCACGACTGTTCCATCCACTGACACACTTGTTTGATTGTATGTCGTTTTAAAGCTCCTTTCGGTGTGAATTCATGTTGGGTTTCATCCATCATCCATTTGTTCAAGTTCACAGGCATCGTAGACTGCATTGACGCATTATAGGCTGGGTTTTTGATGGCGGGGCGGGAGGGAGGCAGTGTTAGCAAGCTTATGAATCCCGCAACTCATATTCGTCGCATCGGTGCACTGCGGCTGCCAGTTGAATCCAGTGTTGCCAGATAGAGATAATCCGCGGCATCGAATATATGGCCATTTTAAAGATTGGCGGGAATTTTAATTCAAACACTGGACATTTTTATATTAATTTCGAGTTTAAGATACATCTGAATTTTGGAGGCAATTTTTCGAAGAAAAAGGTACGCCCTTGTAGTCCGTAAAATACGATACATTTCAAACGTGTTTAAGTTTTGCCATTATTATAATTGTGCGACAATAAGCGAAGAAGTCCACAATGATCGGACTATTTGAATAAGACGTGCGGCTATATGGATACTTACTTACTCACTGGCACTATCGAACCCGTAGGTTCATGGCCGCACGGACATAAGCTCTCCATACATCCCTATCCTGAGCTAATGCTTTCCAATCATTCCCTGTATAATCTACTTCCCTCAAATCATAGTTAATGTTGTTCTCCCACCTCATTCTTGGTCTACCAACTGGGCGTTTTCCTTCTGGCTTTCCTACAAGAAGTTTCCATGCACGTCTTTCATTCCCCATACGCGCAACATGTCCTGCCCATCGCAGTCTACGGGACTTAACTGTTCTTATTATATCTGGCTTCCTATAAAGACCATGTAGTTCATTGTTATGTAGTCTTCTCCATTCACCTGTCTGTTCATCTCTCTTTGGTCCAAAAATTTTCCTAAGAACTTTATTCTCAAATACTCGTAATCTCCTTTCCTCCCTTAAAGTAAGAGTCCATGTTTCGCACCCATATAATATAACTGGTAGAATAATAGTTTTTATATATTTCAGCTTAACGTTTTTTGAAAGGAGTTGGGACATCAAAAGTCTCTGCAATGCATAATAGCAAGCATTTCCAGAATTGAGCCTATGTTTAATTTCTTTGTGCATCTCATTCCTATTTGTGATTATTGTTCCTAGGTATTTGAATTCAGCCAACTTCCTCAAAATTTCCCTTCATTTGTCATTAGCTGTCCATTTCCATTATATACTGAATTTCTACGTGTGACCATATATTTAGTTTTAACTGATATTTATACTTCCAGTCCTAATTTCTTAGTGTTACTCAATAGTGTGTGCGTGTTGGCCTTTAGTATCTCCTCGCTATCGGCCAGTAGTACTACATCATCAGCATAAACTAAGCAGCTTATTAATACCATTCAGTTGTAAGGCCTTCCTCATTCTCTAAAGATTTAATGGCATGCTCTAGTACAAAATTAAATAGTAGAGGAGATAGTGCATCTCCTTGCTTCAACCCATTCTGGATTTCAAAAGTGTCTGAAAACTGTTTGCCTACACGCACCCTACTCTTTGAGCCATTTAGACACATTCGTATAAGTCTAACCAACTTTTTAGGAATTCCGAACTCCAGCAGGAAACTATATAACTTCTCCCTCTTAATTGAACTCATATGCTAAATTTTTGGAAGTCTACATATAGTTGATGTACAGTACCATTATATTCCCATTTCTTGCTCTAAAATCTGTCTTATACTAAAAATCTGATCTGTTGTAGACCTGTTTCTTCTAAATGCACATTGATGATCTCCTAGAATGTCATCCAATATAGGGAGTAAGTCTGCTTACTAATATATTTGTTAGAATTTTGTACGAAGTTGAAAAGTAATGAGATGCCCCTGTAGTTTGTTGCAATCAGTTTTATCTCCTTTCTTATAAATTGGTAAGATAATTGATTTCCTTCCATTCATCTGGAAGAGCTTCTTTTTCCCAAATCATACTAAGCAACCAGCGTATCTTGTCCATCAATTTTTTCTCCCCCTGATTTTATCAGTTCTGCTGGGATCTCATCTGAACCTGATGCTTTATTACATCTTCAATTTTTCAATCGCCATTTCAACCTCTAATGCACTTGGCTCTGCGACTAGCATTTCTGCTGTTCTGTCAACTTATCCTCCTCAATGTCCTGTTCTGTATGTACATTGAATAGCCTGATTTAAAGTAACCTTTCCATCTATTTAATATACTCCTAGAATCTGCAATCATATCCCCATTTTCATTTCCGAATTATGTTTGTTCTACCTACTGAAACCCCTTCTTCTCTATCCTTAATTCCCTGATATAATTCTCTAATGTTACTATTTTTTTGCATTTCATTTCAAGATCATTAATCTTCTCTCTCAAATATTCCCTCTTTTTACTCTTTAGTAACTTGGTGGTTTCCCTTCTAACACTACCCAATTGCTTCTAAATTTACCTCATTTGGCTCGTGTTAACCATTTCATTTTTGCTAGCTTTCTTTTTCTTTACAATGTCGGCACATTCCTCAATCAAACCATTTCTTGTTTTGCCTCTTTTTTAAAACAACCAATGCTTCTGATGCTGACAATTTAATAGTATCTCTTATAGCCTCCCATTCTTTATGTATATCAGTTTCTTCGTTTCTTCTCGGTTGCCACATTGTCCATCTGAAGATTCCAGTACTTCAAATCTATTAGCTATTCTGATTTGGTTATTCTTGCTGCATTTCATCATTTTTCAAGTTTTTTAATTCATATTTTACAGAATCATCTTTAGCGTTTGTTCCTCTCATAAGTGATAGCCGTTGTCTGATTTTCACCCTGACCAGATGATGATCTGAATTGCAATCTGTCCCTCTAACTGATCTAACATCAATGATGCTACTGTGCCAGCGTTTATCCACTAATACATGATCTATTTGGTTCCGAGTTTCTCCATCTGGGGACGTCCAGGTGTATTTATGAATATCCTTATGCTGAAATGTTGTGCTCTTAACAATGCGATTCTTTGATGTGGCAAATGTGACTAATCTAACCCCGTTGTCGTTACTATCTTCATGAAGACTGAATTTGCCTATATGGATAGGTATTGTAAATGAGAATTTTATTAAACAAGTCCATAAATAGAGTAGGAAACAATAAAATGTTGTTCACTATGTACTTTTATAACCTACTGGCGTGCGCTGCTACGCCTAAATAAATGAAAATTAATATGTGTTAGTTGAATAAGTGAGAGGAAAAATAATTTATAAATTTTATATTTTTAAATACCCCGTGCAAGATTACCCGGCGTTGCCCCCGGACTCTACTTATCCCGATCTTCTTGATACAAATGAGGCTGAAATACGAACATTAGAATGTTTTATGTTTAGTTAAATAAGTAAAAGAAAATTTTTATATCGTAATTATTTTTAGATACCCCGTACTGTTTACCGGCGAAGTCCGGGAATCTATTCATCCCGATCTTCTTGGCATAAATGAGCTGAAAGGCAAAAATTAATGTACTTCTTATGATTAGTTGAATAAGTAAAACGAAAAATAATTATAAATGTATATCGTAATTACTGTAAGATTTCCCGTGCTGATTACCCGGTGTTGCCGCGGGAATCTACTTATCTCATCTTCTCGGCATAAAATGAGCTAAAAGACAAAATTCGTTATTGTGAGTTATCCGTAAAAGAATACCCGCCATGTGCTGCTTGCTATGCTTGCACAGGAATCTATGTACTTGTCTCGATCTTCTTGGCATCAATGAAAGACAAGAATGGTTATTGTGAGTTATCAGTAAGAGATAAACATATGCTTGTCGCGGACTTTTTGTAGAGCTTTTTGGATATTCAATTCTGTGTACATTAATTTTGTGAATTTGTTTATGGTTTAAGCAGCGTAAGCCATTTAAGTGTCCAAAGAGCTACCTTTTTTCACGTTTTCCACTGCAAAGTGCGATTTTAAAGGGTGTAGGAGTTGAGTATCACAACTCACTTATAGCCTATGTTCATCCCGGAAATCTCCTAAACATCTTGCAAAAAGCACCATCACAATCGGATCAAGGTATGGCCGCGCATAAAGTACGAACAAACAAACATTTATTTTTATATATTTGATAACATGCATAGGCCTAATCAAAATAAATTAACAGCAGAAAACAATATCATTTTTTTACTTGCAGAGTCTATACATAAACTGTTTGCGACCTTTTGCACCGACACAGTATTCATGGTACCAAGCTGTATACTTTTGACAGCGGATCCAATCTCTTTCTTCATCATCTAACTCATAAATTTCAGATTATGTTCCCTCACAGAATTCACATTTCCAGACAATCTATTCTGGTTATTCGGAGACATCAGGGGGCACAAATTCCTCAGAATCTGAAACCATTTCTGAATAAAATTTCCTTTTTACGATTGACAATTTTCGTAGTTCTCCCTTGTTTCTCCTGTTCAGTTCTACAATTCAATTTCTACGGAATACTGTTTTTTTAAACATAATATATTTTTGACTTAACCTTACTTTTTTTTTTTCTTTCTTCTTTACGAAGTTGCTTCTTCAATATTACTTTTTTACTTTTTTTTTTAGACTTTATATGGCAGGCTGTTTTTTGGTTCGGCTGACGTTCGTGATATTTTCTTGATCTGGTTGTTTCTCTGGAAAAGACAAACTATTTCGGGTAGCTGATTCTGGAGTCTGAGAGGTTGAATCTGTATGGCTATCGCTGTTTGTTGTTCCATCGAATACTCTTGCAGACCTTTGAAAACACTTCGGACGGGTAAATCGCCAGCTTCAATAGCATCAGGATTAAATGGATAAATACCATCCTAAGAAAAGCCATTTACAGCCAGGCGGATATCATATGCAGTAGACATCCATGCTTCAGTAAACATATCATTTAAAATAAATTTAGACCATTCATAAGTTGACGTTTCGTTGTTGACCATTTTGTCGCTATCTCGAAATATTTTGTCTTCAGTGTTTTGAAGACGCATTCTGTCTAATGACTGCAATATGGGAGTTTGTATGCGAATGGCAGGAAAAACATTTATGTATCATTCTCTGGAAGAATTCCAACACTACAAGTGAGGAATGAGACAGAAGTCCATCCAAAATAACGAGGACTTTCCATGGAACCCGATTTTCCTTGGAAAATGGTAAAGCTATTTAAGAAGAAATTTCTACATGAATTAATTGATTATAGCTCATACATGGGACCTGAAACATTAAGAATATTCGCAGATAGCTCTGATTTCAGGCTTGGACCCCTTGAAGATATCAGCGGTGTTATGTAGAACCTGCGGCGTTAACAACAAAGCTACCATCGTGACATTTGCCTCTCTTTCAGTAATAGTTTAAAGTTAGGATCTCCTTTAATTTTTTCGGAGAGAAGAAGAACAGCAGTTCAACTTACTTATATCTTTCTTTCTATTTTGTAAGTCCTATAGAACAACAGTGCGCATTGCGCCAGAGTTTATAGAGCCTGCGATAACCCACCATCGAAACCACAGCGATAACCCACTGGCCACATATCGCGTTATCATCCATGCCTAGTTGGGTTATCGCTGCTCGCCAAATATCGATATCGTACTTAAGTTTATACAGGCTACGCTTAATGGCAGCATGTTGCTGTGAAATTCGAATGACCAATCTTTGCATAAATCCCCAAAATATATTTTAAAGAAATGTATTAATACTTTCAAATTACCACCGTTTATTAAAATTGGGTGTACACTAACTTCTCACTCCTACTGTCGCTTCAACCGGTGGGTTGGTTTAGTAGGTATCGCTGAGAGAATGAGAGGAAAAAAACCATAGGACTAGTATATGCCTATACTCTGTGGAGAAAATAGCAGTTCAGCATGACAATATGTCTAAAAGTGACATGAATGTAATGGTTTGCATATTTCAATAAATACTTTTAAAATTTGTCAATACTGTTTATTTAAAATTGTTTAAAACAAGTTAATTATAAACACAATGTTAGTAAATACAGAAGACTAGCTCTAGTTTACAACAATAAACTGAAAATTAAGGGTAAGTTCAATACTTTGTGAACCAATTTTTCTCTGCTAGGCCCTAGGAGGTTTTGTTGCTGAGCGGGAAACCTTTTTTTCATCTATTTATAAACATGGGATGTCGTGTGTGAAGGTGAATTGAAGAGAGAATTAGTAAGAAGATCGTTTCAAAAGGTCAAGAGTTTCCTTCATCTATTTCTTTACTTAGAGTGTTACCGATCTTGCTTTTGCGAGCCTTTGGTTTTCTCAATGGAGAAGTTATTCTTTTTTGCAGAATGTCGAACACACAGTTCTTTTCCTACCATATATTTGCATTGTTGTATCATATGTTTTGAAACGGCGAACTTTAAGGCTTTGTGATGTGTACCTATATTTTGGCCCGGTAAGTCCAACTCCTCGTTTACACGAGGATTTAATTCTATCAACCAAGAATCTTTTCTTTTTCATTTCTTCGCTGAAGATGGTAGGATGGGCCAATATACGTGTTACATGAATATTTCTATGGCTAAAACTTTCTAATTCCCTAGTTTTGTATTCGATGTTTGATTGTTGTTGTATCGTCGATGGAGTTTTGGTGTATGGTTATTCCGAATGTTTTACTGTGCTTCTAGTAAGGAGTTTCCCCTAACCGCTGCCCCCCTACTTCTTCTTCCATGGTTGCTCTTATATCCAATTCCAACTCGTCCGACCTTTCCTTATGTAATTGTCTCACCATCTGAAGTTGAAGAAAATGTGTAAATTTCCCTTTTTAATCGTTTTGTGTATTCAAATTAACCTATTTATACCTATTATATTAGCCTATTGCACTTATAATAATGAGCACCGTGGTTCCTCAGAACACACACACAGATGGAATAACCAAGTTATGTTAGTTTATTGTGTGAAGGACCGCTTGCCATTATTGGAAATGCTCGTATAGTTAAATTTCATGCACATAAACTTAATGAACCGTTATTTAACAACGAGTAGTAAAAATTACAAACTCGATTTATTAATAGTCAGACACTACCTACCTTGTGTGAGTAAAATCAGTCTGGACGAATTTTTTCTCTGATACCACAAATAAAATGAAATGCTTTCACTACACAATGCAAAGTTCCTAATAACCGGACACTTTTCAATTGGTTACTGACACGATTGGACTTGTTTTGCGCATGCTCATTGGGTAGCCATATTCGAATACCCCGATGCCCCGCTTCGTTTCATTGGTCCACTGTGCCAATTATTCAAAAAAAATTTTTTTTAATGTTGGTATAGAACTTAATATACCGCAACATAGGACATCACATCACTCCATGTCATATACCATCTCCACTTCTCGCAACTGGAATTCCCTACCACAAGAAATAAGGTGCTGCCGGGGACATTGGACATCTTTTAACAAGAAATTAAATTTATATTTGCTCTAAACGCCAGTGTAAGGATTATATATTAAAGTGGTGTTCCCATAGAATGTATCATATTTATATTTTATTTCTTATTATAGATTATATTACTATTATTAAGATAATCGTATCAGTATGTAGTTACCCTATGAAATGTTGTTGTACATGAACATTTACATTGCTACATTATTGTTATATTTAACGTTTATAATAGTTAACATTGGTATATCTATATTTGTCGAATATTTATTTGTATTGTGCTGGTTGAGTGGAAGAGAGAGGCCCTTATGGCCTTATCTCTGCCAGAACCGAATAAATAAAGTATTTATTATTATTATTAT
>JASPKZ010009882.1:0-159572 GCA_030220185.1 Diploptera punctata
GAAAGACGAGAGAGCACAGAGAGAGAGAGAGAAAAAAAGAGAGAGAGAGAGAGAGAAAGAGAGATAGAGAGAGATGGAGATACAAGGGTAGATCGTTGGACCACTTTAGTTCAGATACAAAAGAAATAACCTACCCTGTTGTCAGTTTTCCTCTTTCCCCTTCACTCTATTAACATCTGGTGAAGAAAACCGTCAACACTGGTGCGAGTGAGAGACGTGAGTACAGTTGTCTCATTCTACAAATTTCTCGTGAAGTTAAACCAGAGAGACTATAGTACCATTATCTTCAAGTCCATGGCTGTTGAAGAGCTGGTTTACTAACTCAATGACTGATAACACTGAGCAACAAAAAATAAACTTTTTTTTGTCTCAGAAAGAAAAAATATGTGATTCTGATAGTATTTTTTCTCCTGAATTCAAATATGATATCGATTTTTCTTCATCGCGCAAGGTTTCCGAGAGACAGGAATTTATAATTTCAAACACTCTAATATTTTCTACCTTCGTAACTACACATTATTCGAACATGCGGACTCACCTAGAATGTAAGAAATGACGATTTTCTGCTATATTTCGCATGTGGGGTATCCCTCTTGGTGGTCCAACAATAATCGGCCAGCATATTACGATTCCATTTGCCTTGATATCTCTTTCCATAGCTGAAACCATTGAGTTAGCTCATTTGGTTTTATTTTGCAATGAACAAATGGATGAAAAAACGTTTATTAAAAAAATAATTATTTAAATCCATTAATTGAAATTGAAATAAAAAACTGTGGGTGATGGAGGAATTCTGAATACATATTTGAAAACATGATAAAAACTGCATTAAGTACAACTATTGGTACTCATGAGACAAAAATAATGTTAACCAGTGTAATTTTGGGCTCAACTTTCAACAAATAAATCCATATTTTTAATGTACTATACCATGTGGACATATAGTCTTCACAAACAATCTATAACCGTAATAAACCAACAAATCATATATTGGTTTAAATGCAATGAATCATTGAAATAATGCGTACCAAATTTTTCCTAAAACCTATAGATCCATTCAACAAATAATCAATCCATACATCTAGGGACGTAATATTTCACTTCACTCACAATTTTGAACCTCCCACAGGTCATCAGCATTGCAATTTAAAGCTGGGCGGGAAAGAGCGACAAATTTTGGTGAAAGGACTATTATGTCTGCTTCATGTTGTTTTACAGGCCATAAATAAACAGCACGGGAAGAGCGATTTATTTTCCTCCAGAAA
The DNA here is from genome assembly GCA_030220185.1 of Diploptera punctata. Classification (NCBI taxonomy): domain Eukaryota; kingdom Metazoa; phylum Arthropoda; class Insecta; order Blattodea; family Blaberidae; genus Diploptera; species Diploptera punctata. Next base: position 1,266 of record JASPKZ010009882.1, read on the forward strand.
GAAGTCGTTCTTCAGGAGAAAAAAAATGTAGTGACACCGTTCGGGTATCGAATCCTCAGGTAAGTATGGGTATATCTAGTCAAGCAAACCATCATCCTGACCTATCTTATAGGTCAATAAAGTAATAGTTTAAAAAATTCTAAAAACAACCCGCTTTATTCGAGAAAACCGAACTTAAAAAATGAAAATATATTTTAATTTTCCACGCCGCTTGGGATAAAATTGCTAAAGTGGTCAACAAAAAAAAATCATCTCCAACACATCTAGAATAAAACTAGAGTTATCTACAAAAAAATAATTTTGCCATCAAAAGCGTGGGGTGCTTTGTTATGCTTTTTAAGTTGTCTTCTTAGAGACTTTACTTTGTTACCAATATCTGTTTATTATCAAATATATTAATTGATCATAGAGCACGCACGCGCTTCTTGATGTTGTAAAATTATGACGCGGCGCTTTGTAGATAACTGTAATTTATTTCTAGATGTGGTAGAGATGATTTTTGTTGGACAACACTTTAATTCGTTATCCCAAGCGTATTGGAAATTAAAGTTATTTTTCATGTTTTTAGGTCGGTTTTCTGATAAAGCGTGTTGTTTTGTTTTTTTAAAAATATTATTTATTTTTCATTTTTTAGTTTAATATTTTACAGAATAAGATAAAAATGTAAATATCTTAAAATTCGATACTATTGTTGTATGAGCTAAAAGTTATACTCTTCTAAAAAATCCTCCGGGCCGGATTTGAACCAGCGACCTATGGATTACTGAAATTATATACCTCTACAGTCCACCACTCTACCAACTGAGCTATTCACAAAGGTAGAATAACAAGTCGATACGTCTGAAACCTATGATACCAGTATTTATTTCTTTGATGTCCTCGTGATTCTGGCCAGGGGATCTTAGAAAAAAATTATGAAATTATTGTATTGCCATTGGCCCTCTTTACAAGTATTACAAAGTTTCAAGTCGATCCAATGTTTTTAAGCGGGTGAAAATCGTTGTGAAAGATTCCGCTACCTTAGATAGATACAGGTTAAGCTAATATAAAACCTGTAAAAAGCGCAGTATATATGATCACAAAATTTAATTGCAATTCTCAATACAGTGAGGAACAGTTCTGTACCTACAAAATTTCGTAGATGTTGTATGATATTTATTGAGTGCTTTGCTGTAAGGAACCCATTATCTGCGATGATTTACTACAGAATAATGTGTAGTTTATCTTAAAGATGTGTATCATGTCCTTTATACCTTGATAAGATGGGTTTTGTTGGATTAAAACAACAAAAAACATTAATCAACTAATCATCACTTAAAGCAGGTTCAGTAAAAATCATAATCTTCAGTACAAAGGAGTTTCGTCCGTCATTTTATTCATTACTCATATAATTTTTTATTGTTTGTAGGCTATAGGCCTATTGCAGTTTATTGGTTTTTACAGTACGTAATTCAGGTAAAAATTGTATGATTTTGTTTATTTCTCTTTATAAACGTTGACCTTGCCGGGGTCAATGGAATTTTTAGGATGGAAAAATCCAAGGAGCAAAGTCCTCCGGGAGGGACTTTAAGCCGTGGGTCCCGAGTCCGAAGATTTTTAGGCTCATAAAAGATTCTTAAGCCTGAATAAAAAGGCCTCTAAACAAAATTTACCGAATTTTCCCGTCCTAGTACAACCTTGGTTCCCTAGATGTCAGTACGAGGCGGAACGCTGACCACGGTCCACTCTAATGAAATCTATACGAAAACAAGTGTGACTAATTTAGTATGGTTCAATTTCTTCCCTGTAGGGGGAAAGCGCCCAAATCTCATTGAGGGAAACAAGGGCTTACCAGGGTTAGCGTTGTTCACTGCTGTGGTCTGAAGGAAGCGTCGCTGCGTTAAACGCAGCGGCTCCGCGTTCGATCCCCGGTCGGGACAAGTTTCCTGGGCGATGGTTTTCTTTTCGGGATTTTTCCTCACCTGTAAGACATCTATCAGGAAACTTTAAGGCCCAAACGGTCCTCAAACATCATCTGGGCTTCTTCATTATTATATTCGCCATGTTTATTTTACTGTATATCTGGCTTAACTTGGCAAAGAGAGGTGGAGAAATAAGAGTAGATCCTTGACCGCCTTCGACCAGTTACAAAAGAAAGAAGCCACCCTGTTGTCAGTTTTCGCTTTCCCCCTTTCCCCTATTAACATCTGGTGAAGAAAACCGACAACACTGGTGCGAGTGAAAGAGATGAGCACAGCTGTCTCTTTCTACAAATCTCTTTCAAAGTCAATTCATCCGAACTATAGTATGTCTGTGTGTGTGTGTGTGTGTGTGTGTGTGTGTGTGTGTGTGAATGGTGTGTTTCGTTATAATGTTGTGTTGCCTCTGAAGGGGCCCTGACATTGAGGTAATAACTTATTCGGGGAGGCCCTCCATGTCCTTTTGTGGTAAAACGTATGTGCGTTATCCATAGTTAAATTCCCTCTCCGATAGGTCGTACCACTGCAAAGTCTGGTGGTGTGTGGTACATAACAGTACCTATAAGGTGAAATGTTAAAGTGAGTTAATTTAATGGAATAACACTAAGCAACAATAAGAAACTTTTTTTTTGTCTCAGAAAGAAAAATATGTGAATCTGATAGTATTTTTTCTCCTGAATTCAAATATGATATCGGGGTTTCTCCATCACGCAAGGTTTCCTAGAGACAGGCATTTATGATTTCAAACACTTTAATAATTTCTACATTCGTAACTACGAGTACACCATATTCGAACATTCGGACTCGCCTAGAAAGTAGGAAATGACGATTTTCTGCTATATTTCGCCTGTGGAGCATCCCTCTTGATGGTCCAACAATAATCGACCAGCATATTAGGATTCCATTTGCCTAGATATCTCTTTCACATAGCTGAAATCCCCTGATGAAACTGTTCCCCGTGCTCAACGCTCACTGCGCCAGATAATGAATGGACAAAAAAACGTTTATAAAAAAAATTATTTAAATCCATTAATTGAAATTGAAATAAAAAAAAACTGTCGGTGATGGAGAAATTCCGAATACATATTTGAAAACACGATAAAACTGCACCAAGTACAACTCTTGGTACTCATGAGGCAAAAATCATGTTTTTCAGTGTTATCAGCAGAATCTTTCTTAGACTTATTACGGTACAAAGGGCATGTCTAACATATAAACACATTTCTCTGTAGTAAGTCACCGGAAAACATGGGTTCCTTATCGTATCAAAACATAGACAAGAACTCTGAATATTTGTTAGCCTTTACAGGAATAATCTTCCATGCAGTGGAGAATATGCGTAATATCAAAACACTACCAATTTTAATATCGGTCAATTTTCCTTCATCTCAGTGAAAATACGATTATCAAACCATCTCTGATATCAATGTGACTTTTTTATTCTTTTATACATCGGGTTCTCACTACTATAATTTATTGCTAAATTCTAGTTTCACCGTTTCGAATAATGAATAATGTATGATAAACTCGAAATTAAAAAACATAATTCAATAGCAAAAGGAATATTGAACAATCAATTACCAACTGCTGAACTCTCACAGTAAGTTTTCAGTTCGTAAGCTCTCCATCTGCATTGGAACGTAGATATTATGTATAAAATATCACGATCCAGTACCAAGAACGATTATACATTCACTTTACTGTACAGTCAGCCAAACCATCAATACTTCAATATAACGAAAATTACATTTCGTTTGTCGGAGCGAAACTAATTCATAAAAACAAGAAAGAAATAGGCCTATCTTAAAGGTATGAAAACATATTTATTTAATTCATCGTTCGACAAATAGGTTGTGCAATGTGAAAAATGCGCTATAAATTAAATTGTATATGCCTCTGGTCCAATTTTTTATGTAACAAATTCATTAAATTAAGTTTTGTATATTATGATTCAATGTTTATTTAAACCAATAACGTCAATACTAATAGAATTCATTGTTAAAACCGTCGAGGTGGAGAGTCATAAAATAAAATAAAATAAGTTAAAATATACCTTCTTAGGTAAGATCCGTCGTCCTCAACTTATAAAATATGCATTATTTATACCTGTAGGCCCTTCAGAACATCCGTTCCATCTTCAGCAGATCCCTCTTCGCTACAACATCCTGACGATATCGTATAGGAAGAAGCTTTAGTCACGACAACACCACATTAGGACCAGCAGCATCAACCATCATACTGGATGTTGTAGCGAAGATGGACAAGCTGAAGTGGAAACGGATGTTCTGAAAGACCTACAGGCATAAAGAATACATATTTTATAAGTTGAGGACGATGGATCTTACCTATGAAGGTATATTTTAACTTAATTTATTTTATAACCAATAACGTATTTAACTTATTTTTCGTCATTTGCATACGCAAGATAAAAGTCTCTCCAACTCTTCTCCTCCATTAACCATTGATTTGTTCTTGCCAACATGCATGTGGGCATTTTCTTGGTCGCTTCTTTTCTCGTTGTATCAATTCAAGGATTAGTTTTGTACCCGATTGTCATTTCCTTTGACGACACACGTCTGGTCCATTGTCACTTCAGTCAATGCCTTTATTTACGAGATAATGTGTGTTAACCTGTCATTTTCCTGAACCACCCAATACATATATATATACATATATATACATATATATATATATATATCCATCCATAGTAATTCTGCACGAAAGCAGGTCCTTCACTGCAATCATAGCATTTTCATGCTATGCTTGCAGCTTTACTAGGGAATTGTAGGTGTGGTAGCTTCCCGTTGCTTTCCACACCGGTGAAGGATGATGATGATGATGATAATAGCCATAAGATTTCGGGGACCGTTTGGGCCTTAAAGTTTTCCTGACATTTGTCTTACAGGTGAGGAAAAACCCCGATAAAAACCTCACCCAGAAAAACTGCCCCGACCGGGGATCGAACCCGTGCCCGCTGCGTGACGAGGCAGCACGCTACCTCGTGACCACAGCGGTGGACATATACTCGTATATATATCCATTTATGCATGGAGATTATTCGACCGAACGACAGAACAGAAAATTGTATACAGTATAATTTTATGTATGTATAGCGTGTGACAAAAAGGTACACCAATATTTTGGAGAAATATTCTTAACTTATAAAAAATGAAAACATATAATTAATTTTATTTACTTGTAATATATGTTTTTCCACGTAAAGACTAATGAAACAATTCGGAATTTTCCTGGGATAAATGAGCTCATCGTGGACAATAAATTAAATTCTAGACATTATTGTCTATTTTTTTTGTAAAGTTGAGAATTATGATAAAGTTTTCCGAAACTCCCTATATCCTTAATTTTAAAATATTTTTTTTATAAATTTATCTTCACTCTCGTTGTAGTGAATGGATTTGTTACACATTTTCAGATGATATTTAACAAATCCTTCTGCACAATATTTTAACACAGTTATTAATAATATATTATATTGATATAATGAGAACAGTTAAGTCTCGTAGACTGCGATGGGCAGGACATGTGGCACGAATGGGGAATGAAAGACGTGGATAGAAGCCTCTTGTAGGAAAACCAGAGGGAAAACGCCCAGTTGGTAGACCAAGAATGAGTTGGGAGAATAACATTAACTATGATTTGAGGGAAGTAGATTATACAGGGGATGATTGGAAAATATTGACCCAAGGTAAGGATGTATGGAGAGCTTATGTGCGCGCGGCCATGAACCTACGGGTTCGATAGTGCCAGTGAGTTAGTTAGTTATTTAATATTATATTTACACATACCTTATATTGAAAATAGAATAAAATATATATGTTAATAGAAAAAATACACAATGATATCAGGAATAAAAATATATTTGTTAAAATACAGTCAAAGCTTTATTTCGTGATCAATGGAAGTTAAATTCTCCTTCTGTGAATAGAAGATGAGATAGCAATCATTTTATAAGCAGTGTTTTAATATCAGTAATGCAAAGAATCGAATATGTAAATAATAATTTATTTGGAAAGGGTTTTAAAAGTACTGAGCCTATGCTATTGAATTTACGAATATTACATTTTCAATGGTCAAAATAGCAATCACTCAATTATGACCAATGGGATATGAGATAATCACTCATCAATGATGATAGGCTTATTCCAACAAAAAAGGTTACGTCAAGATTATTAATATTGTAAAAAGAGGGGAGATGCGAATACAATGGGGTTATGAACTATTGCGCGAGTCTGCGATCAGAATTAATTTCTTTTCATATGATGTTAACACTAGTATTGTGTCCGTTGAAAATGAAATGCGCAAAGCTACTTAAATCCGGAGCGGCTGAAGACACGTCGTCGTGGAGTTCCTTGCTTTTAATTAAATCCGAAATATTATGAATGTTTGGGTTACATCGTGGCTCGCATATCTTTCTGGTGACTGAGCCGTGAGTACTAGGAGGGGAACAACTGTCCCAAAATGTCACTTAGGATTATATCAGCTGCTCCTGTTGTTACTCACCCCCACCCCCAACTCCAGGAAAGATGAGTGTTTTCATAGCTGCAGCAGAATACAGATTCAGGGGACCAACCATCCTCAACAACCAACCCCCTTTTGCGTGCTCACAACTGAAAACTGAGCAACGCCAACTTTTGACATATATGTGCAAGTGTACCGGATGTCAGATTACTCGGGATAATCACGGAAATACGGTATTCTACATATAGAAAAAGGTAGCGGCTCGAACACTCATGAAAACAGTAACTCATTATTAAAAAACAATAATATAAATTAATATATTTAAATTAATCAGGCTGAGTTTAGTAAATTAGAATATTTAAGATACCGGTAATATACTGATTAACTTATTTTCTCCTTCTTATTGCCGAAAACGTCACTTCATTATTAGATAACACAAAAAATACTCCTAAATGCGTCAGATTTTTGTTCTCGCGGAACCGTCTACACCCATAGAAAGAATAGACAGCTATGAACAGTGTTGATGGTCTCAATTTCATGGTTCGTGCCCCAAGTCCCTGTCCGGTCTGCTCATTTCAACTTTATTATTTGCGTCTTCCAGTGAGACAAAGTCTCGCTCCAAATATGCATGTGCTGTATAGTATGTACAAATTACAAGAATTGTACAATTTATTTCAATTAAAAAAAAAACAATAACGAGTTTATGAAAATGTGAGAATGAAATACCGTGTGGCCCAAAAGTCGGTTGACAAATAGGAGAAATTTGGCTGATGTTAAAATGTTAAAACTAACCACACTAATTGAATTGTCATGTTTATGGATTTCATTTCAGTGCTAATGCAGATATTCAAAGTGACGTCCATCCACCTGGAGACAATGTCTCACTCGATCACGAAATTCAGCATTAACATTTGAAAGTGTATCTGGTGAAATATGCCGAATATAGCTCATTTTTGTAATTATATTATTATTCATTGTTATAATAATTATTTCCTTTTTTATTTTATTGTTTCATTGTTACCATTGTATCCAGAGTCAAAAAATATACCTAAAATAGCACATTCGTGTTAATGAGAAAACTTTTGTCAACCGAATTTTGGGCCACACGGTATATGAAAAGTTATAAAATTTTGGTGGCAGCACCGCGCCTCTCGCCGCTGGACCCGAGATCGAGTCTCGGTCATTCCATATGGGTTTCGTGGTGGACGAAACGGAGCTTGGGCAAGTTTTACTCCGAGTTTTCTCCCGTTTTCCCCTGCCACAATTCCATTCAACCATTTCTCCATTTTCATCCATTTTCTTTCATCTCGTTCATCTGCCCCTGTGCTGGTGCGTTAAGCGTGTTCGGCCGGCAGCCTTGTCATTCTCAGACTTCTATATAAGGGACTTCATCTCATCTCAACCCTCGACTCGACCCTGAGTTGGACACAAGTTGAGGATATTATTATATAAACTTTTGGTGATAAATATATATGACCCCGATATCCAGCCTTTTTAATTCATATTTGAATATATGCAATTTGTGTCTTTAATTGGACTTCCTGTATTTAATTATATACGATCTAAAAAAATTATATTGAGTCAGAATTCGGTGACAATGAAATAGAAATTATGTAATGAAAAACGGCTCTTTGTACGGTCTACTCAACTTCATAAGAAAATATAGGCACCACGGTATTGTAATGGATAGCTATATTTTCTTGAGTGTTTGCATCATGGCCTCGAAGAGTTTGTTAGATTTTATTTTCCTCTAAAATACAATCGTGCATTTATCGATTGCTGGTCGGTTTTAAAATAGAGTGAGATTCCCTTGCTGTTTTTGTTTACATTCTGTCAGGAGGGAAGCTTTGCATATATAGATTTGCACTTCGCTAGAGAAACACTGTCAACTTGACGATTACAAACTTCACCTAACTTCATTCCAATAGTAAGAGTGAGGGTCTTCATCTCCCAAACTTGTTTCAAACATAATAATTTTTCACATACTTCTGTATGCCTGTAGATTTCTGTACCTAGAGAAATTCAAATTGTGACGATTTTTTTTTTACAGTTTAAGTTCTTATTCTATACGTATATCAGCCAAAATAATGTAGGGCCTACTTTATTTTTACTATTTTGCTCATGACCAATACCGTGATTATAAACACGCCACGAATTTGAACAAATCACTGGTATGTACTGTCATAATTTATAGTTTTCATGTCATCGCACCTAAGTGTATTTATTTTGCAAAAATCATTAGAACAGAGCAGGGAAGTGATTTCTATGACTTACCTGAGTGTAAACGTCGGTATTCACGGGTGGTCAATAAAAATCATTAACATGGCGAAAAGTTGAGTTTTGATGAAAAAATAAAGGAATTTGTTTCATCCCTAGAAAAAGTTGTTTCAATTTCGAACTTCGTCTGTTCCATGGTTACTTACTTACTTACTCACTGGCACTATCGAACCCGTAGGTTCATGGCCGCGCGGACATAAGCTCTCCATACATCCCTATCCTGAGCTAATGCTTTCCAATCATTCCCTGTATAATCTACTTCCCTCAAATCATAGTTAATGTTGTTCTCCAACCTCATTCTTGGTCTACCAATCGGGCGTTTTCCCTCCGGCTTTCGTAAAAGAAGCTTCCATGCATGTATTTCATTTCCCATACGCGCAACATGTTCTGCCCATCGCAGTCTATGAGACTTAACTGTTCTTATTATATCTGGCTTCCTATAAAGACCATGCAGTTCATTGTTATATATTCTTCTCCATTCACATGTCTGTTCATCTCTCTTTGGTCCAAAAATTTTCCTAAGAACTTTATTCTCCCAAACTCGTAATCTCATTTCCTCCCTTAAAGTAAGAGTCCATGTTTCGCACCCATGTAATATAACTGGTAGAATAATAGTTTTATATATTTTCAGTTTAAAGTTTTTTGAAAGGAGTTGGGACATCAAAAGTCTCTGCAATGCATAATAGCACGCATTTCCAGAATTAAGCCTATGTTCTATTTCTTTGTGCATCTCATTCCTATTTGTGATTATTGTTCCTAGGTATTTGAATTCAGCCACTTCCTCAAAATTTCCCTCATTTGTCATTAGCTGTCCATTTCCTAATGAATTTCTACTTGTGACCATATATTTAGTGTTATTGATATTTACTTCCAGTCCTAATTCCTTAGTGTTACTTAATGGTTAGTGGAAATTATAATGGCTGGCTGAACAATCACAACCATGAATATTATTATTTTATAATCGCATGTTTTCAATATATTATTTGATATTTTATTCATTAAAATTCAAATTAATGCAATTTTTGTTTCACATAATTTTAAGACTATTTTACTCATTCCTCAAATGACAGTCGATGACCAATCACATTTCAATGAATTTTGATTTACAATCAATCACAGTGTTTTTCACCTCGATTTTATCACTTTAATAAAATCGATTTTATTTTATGAAGTGGCTCCCAGATTATAGGCTATATATAGTGCACGATTGTAACCAGATTCTGCTTGCGAGATGTAGGCCCTAATAGAAAAAAATATTCGTAGCAATTGATTATACCATAAAAAAATTAACAACTGCTTGCACTTTCTAAACCGTATTATTTCCCCGGATTTAACGTTGCAGCAAAATATAATTGACATATTTCCATCATAGGACATCAGAAATTAATTAATAACCTTTAATGATGTGTTTCATGTTTTCTCCACTAGGGTGCATTCTTATAATATTGAGATTATATTTGGCAATAAATATGATCTGCTTGCAGTGATGAACAAATGAAACATGTCGTTTCTCATTTGTTTTCAAACATAGCCACTTACATTAAATATATACATATTTTAAAATAACTATACTTAAATAATGATTTATGAGTAAACAGCGTAATTTTATTCGTTAATAGCCCTAACAAATGCCACGCTTGATTTCCAAATTCTCCAGATAAATTCACTCCTCACTTCGTGAGATGAGAATTTATCGATAATTTAGCAATCACTCATGGCATTACTTATGTTAAATTCACAACCGGTACCAACTTTGTTGCGATAAATTCTGGAGCACTCGTTAAATTATGCCTACGTTTCATATAACCTGTGTTAAACAGATAATTCACAAAAGGTTAAGGGATATGTCCCTGACAAAAGAATAGCTATAATTTCTCCAGACGAGTAAATATGTTCTTATTCTTACGACATTCTTATTTACGAAATTTAAAAAATGAGAGACTCAGAAGTAAACTAGGTCACCTGACATTTTAAAATAAATTGAGTTCCATATTTTGAAACTAAAAAAAAAATCCATCTATTGTATAAAAATATACCTACACACAATCCGATCGTTTAATGGTGCTATATGACAGATTTTCTCAAAAATCAGTTTATTCTTGAGAAAAATTATTCTAGGTGCAACTTGTATTCTGTGATAGTATTAATACTTTTAAAATTCCTGACGAAACACCGTTGGGGTCACTATGTAAAATTTAAAATATAAAATAGATACCTGAGATCTCAGTCGTCCTCAACTTTTATAAAGGCTATAAGATGTGAAGTACTTTCGGAGCATATGCCCCATCATCAGCATGTACATTGATACTAGTTTTTTTGTGAGAATCCTGTATAGAGGTTGACATCACTGGGGTATATTCTAATTAAGCAGTTGATTGTTCCTAGTCTCTTTTAATATCTCGGTTACCTCAAGAATGTCGATCTTCAATTCGTTGTTTTCTCTATGAATAATGGATGTGTTATGGATGGTATTAAATTGATGACCTGTTTCTCTGACATGTTTTGCAAAACTAGATTTACCCTCATTAAGTCTGAAGTCCGTAAGATGTTCATTAAACCCAAATAACTGGAATTTGGGAATTTGAGAATTGCAGGTAGACTTCATCAGTGTCCAAGTTGAAGTTACCGCAGTTAAGATACCTCACACAGGCTTCTTCCCATAAGAGACGTATTAAAATTGCGATGCTTATTAAGAAAAGAATATGTGATTTTTTTCTTAAAACTCTTCATACATCTAACTGTCGTTTTAATGAAGGTACTGATGGATCATCACTGAGCTACAAGCCGGAGGGTCGAGGGTTCAAGTCCCGTTGGGGTCAGGATTTTTAAACTGACCCAAACCCTATGGCGGCACTGTGGCCCTGGGGTCGACTCAGCCTCTAACGGAAATGAGTACCAGACGCTTGTTCTGGGGGTAAAGGCGGCCGTCACGCAGGGTTGACAACCCGGCTGACATAAAGTGCCGATTGTCTAGAAAAAGTGGGAGCCTTAACCTCCTCTACCCCAAGGGCCTTCGGGCCTGTTGTGGGATCACTTTACTTTACTTTACTGATGGATCATAATAATTCCAAATCTGGTATATCCTCTAAAGAAAAAAAAACGAAAGAATCTGTAACAGCTACTTCCCTTATGTTTCACCACTACCCATGAGCCACGATTTTTACAGAAAAACAAAAACTTCCAAAAGTAAGCACTTGAAGCTGCATCTGATGAAACAAAGGATTACATATTTGAAAGTGATGATGATCATCATTATTAATGATGAAAGAACTGATTTTAAAAGTTCCATCAACCAAATTTAGGACACCTATATTTTTAAATTGCCTGTCTGTTCAATATTAACAAAACATTGAGAATTAATTTTCATAATAAAAATATTTCAAAGTAAAGCATTATTAATGTACCCAAGAGGGGGAAAAAAAAATGTTGATGGCTATTGTAATGTGATGTCTGATGATGAATGATATAAATATTGATGAATTGTGCAGGATGTATCACAAATGGCTTTACAAGTTTACAAGCTTATATAAATGTATTGAAACAAATTGCAGAAAAAATTAAGGTGTCATTTTAAAGAAAAACATCACATTTTGACTCCCGAGTGCCGTAGTACCATACCAGATCACCTAGAGCTCTAGAGTAGCTGAATTATAATTGGATATTTCAGAGGTGCGGAACATTCTCACTAAATCTTTAGGTTTCACGAAACACAGACTGCGGCCACAGTGCAAAATAACTTTCTTACACAGTACCGCAAAGATCCTCCAATTAGGCATACGATTTACTATTGGCACTGAATATTGTTGATGCTAGTTGTTATGCGCAACATGATATATCTCCAGGTCGCCTTGGGAACTTGTGATGCTACTGCTGAATGGTCAGGCAGAGCTTCTCCCTTCAGTCCAAGAAAGTCAGCAAGATGAACCTCTAGTGAGCTTGGTATATTAAGATATTAAGGAAATACATAGAAGTATTAAATTGTCCAGAGCTATTGCTCTAGCATCATCCAGATGCCTACGCTAGATTATGCCAACAGTGAACTACTGATCCATAGTCTCTGGCTCTGTCAAACTGTGTTCTTACCGATTACTTTACAAATTTCAATTTTGATTTTTTCCTCCTTTGAAGTGGTCTGGGTCTTGCTTTTTGTACGTCCAACCTTGCAGTTGGATTTCGACCGTATGCAGTTAAAACAGTTTATTAGTTTACTGTATGAATTACAACCGCGATTAAAATAATATTTATATCCATTGTCCAATCTTAGGTCTTCAATACACGTAAGTACACTGGGTCGTATTACTTTTGGGGATGAACGTGCATATTCACTTTCACTTGTAGACCCTTCAGTTGTTGGAGATAATGTTTTAGAACTGTTGGAACTTCCATATCCGTGTATTATTTCTTTTCCGCCGCTAGACTCACAGTCACTCTTCTTATTCAATGTGTAGGTATGTATTTCTATTAAGTCCCTATAGTAATTTTTTTTTCAGAATGATGTCACGTAATATATATGTAAAAAGTTCATCCTCCACTCCAATTACATCATCATTATCCAGTGTGTAAATTCGACGTAGTTTGTCGCGCAGCAAGTTAAACAATTTCACAGGGTTAATTGGCTTCAGCCTGCTCATCCCGAACACCGCAATGGTCTCGCCCCTACTCTCTGTACAGCTACGATGCACAGTGGGCCAGATACGAAATCTAGCTGGAAAAAAATATTTTACCGACTCTCACCAATTCATACTTCTGCACTCTAATATGATTGCCAGATGACTGTACCTTCACTTATCAGCAAAGGAGGGTAGAATTATAAAATTTATGAAGATAATATAAACATCGGAATTTGCCGATAGTTAGAATGTTATCTGGTCCGCATCCCAGTTGTGTTCCGAGCTGTGGAAATAAATACGTTTTGTATTAAAGTTCGTGAGTTATTCTTCTTATTCTATACAGATATTTTACCTCGAGGTTTGTACTTTTCATTGATATATATAACATGTTTCTATACAATCAGACATTGTGTTATATACACGTGGAATCATACCTTCGAAACACTAAAAAATGGACACAATCATCTTACTTTAAATTGAGCTTCGAAAAAAAAACAGCTCTGAACAGTAGTACAAATTTTAGTCAGAATATAGATTGATTTGTGGACTATAATTCCCGCCTAATAACATGTGTGCAAACTATTGCGTTTTTTTTGTGATTAGCTTTCTTATTACAGGAAGCGGCCAGCAGTTGAGGACTACCGTAGCGCGCAGAGAATTGTTTGATTTGATCTATGAAGAAAAGTGATCGATAGAGACAACAGGTGATAATTTATTAATAAATTAGATTTAGGAGATGTTCGGAGAATGTTTTAGAGTGTATTTAAAACAAATGAAAAGCGATTTTCTAAAACATAGGAAGTTGTGTGCGAGGAAAAAAAGATTGATATCTACTGAAATATTCTGATTGACTAGAAGTGAATGTTAAGTTTCCCGTTATTAAGAATTTAGAACAATTACAGTCGTTGGAAAATCATGATCAATCTGCTTGTGGAATTGGAAGATCCAAAGTATATTTCGAAGAGGCTGGAATAAAAACTAAAAAAAAAATGACAGTTATATCTGTTGAAATATGTCACTAATATGGTCTTGGGAATGGTAGCATAACAAATTTGCTTCCCTAGTAGCATTATAGGGTGGGTAAATATCACAACCTCTCTTTTTTGTACATAGTCTCATGATAATATATTGGCGTTTTTATAATTTATTGTCAAAAACACAATGCTTCGTCCGATTATAAGATAGGGGAGTTGAGCGTGTTGATTTGTAATGTTTCTTATTATTTTGAAGTTAATTTTTGTTTATTTTGGGTAATTTATTTAAAACATCAGCAGTATCCCGTTTACCATATGACCGAAGTGACATTTCTCTTGCAAGAGCAAGTTCATCGCGAGAGAATTTCTGCTTAAGTGAACTTTTTTGTCATCCTCTTCGAAAGATATTTTGGTTCTTCCAATTCCATAACAGATGGAACAGGATTTTCCAACGACTGTAATTGTTCTAAATCAATTCTTTCTAACGGGAAAAATATAATCCACTTCTAGCCAATCAGTATATTTCAGTAGAAATCTATATTCTTTTTCTCGCGCACAACTTCCTGCGTTTGAGAAAATCGCTTTTCAAAAAATGTATTGTTTTTAATATCAAATAAAACATTCTCCTAATATCCTCCTAACCTTAATTTATTTACTAAATGATCACTTATTGCCTCTACCGAACACTCTTCTTCCATATTAAATCAAACAATTCTCTGCGCGTGACGGTAGACGTTAGTTTCTGGGCGCCTCCTGTAATGAGAAAGATAATTAAAAAAACACGCAATAATTTGCACACATGTTATTGTGCGGGAATTGAAGTCCATAAATCACTCCATATTTTAACTAAAATGTGTACTACTGTTCAGAAATGTTTTCTTTGTAGCTCAGTTTAAAATAATATGATTGTATATTTTTTTAGTGTTTGGAAGGTATGATTCCACGTTTATTTAATATAATAATATCTGTAATATAGAAAAACGTTAAATATATCAATAAAAATTACAAACCTTGAGGTGATGTCTCCATATAGAATAAGAAGAAAAGCTCAGGTGAACTTGAACACACAATGCTAATAACACAACTGGGATGTAGACCAGATGAGATGACTATAGGCAAATTCCGATGTTTGTACTGTCTTCATAAACATTAGAATTATACCCTCCTTTGCAGATAAGCTAAGAACAGTCATATAACAATTATATTAGATTGAAGAAAAAAAAGATAAATTGGTGAGGGTGAGTAAAAATAGTTTTTTCCAGCTAGATTTCGTTTCTGGCCCACTGTGCGATGGTGCGAGGCTAGTACGCCGAACTTCAGATGACGCTTCCGCCGGACAGTAATTTTACATGTAAATTTTATTAATAGCTCTTAGAACTGGAACAACATTACATTTTAAAAGCCTTTCCAGTCAGTTTTATCTGCCCGAGCTGGGGTATATCCCTTAAATTAGAAATAAACTTACTTCCGTATTATACCATGTATTCCAAAAATACATATTTATGGAATCCATTTTTATATAGGCCTACAATATATTTGTGTGAATTCGTTCATTTAATCACTATTGCACAATTTGTCAAACACACACACACACACGCATATATAAATATATAAATGGATTGCGCACAAATGTGCAAGTGTGATAACGCAGCATTTTAGCTTTTACTAACACTTTTGCTTTGTCTTGCGTAATCAAAAATTGTTTTTGTTCTTTGTGTACATGTTCGATGTGATATCTGTCGCATTTCTGTTCACATACTTCGCATGACATCTTCGGGTCATGGAATGTTTTATCTCTACACATTACGTGGTAGACTCCATGCACGCTTAATCTCGTGATGACGTGTCGTATCTGGAAATTTGCTTCTGTCCAGTTCCTGTATATCATATCTCCGGTGCTGAATAATTCCGTCCTTACTTCCTCTCTTTTCCTGCGTAGTCTTTGTAGCGCATGTTCATGGGTTCTGTGGGGTTGATAGTAGGTATGCTGTTTTCAAGTCCTCGATAAGGAAAGTCTCCCTTCCCAGTAGGTACACTAGACGGCTTCTTGTAGTTCTTGATACCCATTGCTCTTTTTATGTAGGCCTATGTAGCGTTCACTTTTTCCAGCGTGATCAGATTAGCTTCTGTTAGATGTGGCCATATGATTTCTATCCCGTAAGTTATTATTGGGAGGATCTTTGCATTGAATGGTTTCATCGCTGATTCCAGGCTTAGAGCTTGTATATTGCGTATATCATTTATTGTAAAAATACATATTTAACATAATAAAAATGATCTAGGACTGCGATCTTACTTTGTAGATATATGAAAATATATTACATATCTTAGAAATTAACAATCACGAATACTATAGCTGAAGAATGCTGTAGGAAAGTGACACAAGAGAATGAAGTAGGAGTATTTAATGTAGTAAATGTAGACTTGTTAAACATTTTCCTTGTGCCCAGTCTCGGTTGCAGAATTAAATTACTCCCATATACTTATAAGGCCTACAAATGGAAGATTAAGATAAAAAATCGCTTCTAAATTTATGAGATAGCTATTTCTTTGTCGTAAATATTTACCGAAAAAGAACTTGCCGATGTATACATACAATTAGGCAATTATTTTCTTGTAATAGGACTCAAAAAACGTCTGCTTCGAAATACCAGAGCCAGTTTGAACAAAGAGGACGTAGTTGGAAATATTCGATGTGCTGGAGGGGACGTGGTTCTGAGACGTGTGACGAGTTGTGTAAGCGACCGCCCGCCCGCACGCACGCACTATGTCCTCTTGTGTGTGAGAAACACCCGCCACCCCGCATCTCTTTCAATTATTTCACAATCTGCCGTATAGGTTCCATTAAAGCTTACAATAATGACATATTATTTTTTTATTTATGTCAGAATCATATATTAAAATAACTATTTTATTTGTAGAACATATACATATTACACTCATAAAAATATTGGAAATATAGCTTAAAAGCGAATAGTCTAAGTGGTGGACGACCTGGACAGATAGTGATTTTGCTACATTCATTAGTGTCCAGATTGGTCCCTGGACGCACTCAACCTGATATGAGTTCTAGAAAATGTATTGGCATTAAAGACGTTGGGACCGTAGGTCAGCCGCCTACTGCAATTGGCTAAAGAAACTGGATTCTTCCTTCCATGCTACCACAGGTCGTCATGGTTTGTTCATGGCATGATACTTCACCCCTTACAGTGTTGTTAGAATAACAAAATAGAGCTCAGGCAAATTTAAATTAAAATTAAATGCGTGGGATTACAATTTCTAAAAGCCAAGGTCGACAAAGTTGGTGCTGTCATCGGTTCATAGATAAAAGTAGGTCATATAAACTATAACGTGTTTTTGTAAGAAATTATTCAACATTAGCATTAGTTTTCTCATCTTACATTATTCATTTTATACTAAGTGGAAACTCAATTCACCCACGAGGTAGAAAGGGTCCGGTTCCGGATTATACAGGCGACTCAAACAAAATTATCTGTAATATAGCTGAGATCACTAGGAAGACAGTCAGACATGAATATTTCAGACTCAATTTGTTATTACGAACATAACATTATTCACCCATTTCACTATAAAACGTTAACTAACTAACTAACTCACTGGCACTATCGAACCCGTAGTTTCATTGCCGCCGGACATAAGCTCTCCATATATCCTTATCCTGAGCCAATGTTTTCAAATCGTCCCCTGTTTAATCTACTTCCCTCAAATCATAGTTAATGTTATTCTCCCACCTCATTCTTGGTCTACCAACTGGGCGTTTTCCCTCAGTTTTCCTACAAGAAGCTTCCATGCACCTCTTCCATTCCCATTCGTGCCATATGTCCTGCCCATCGCAGTCTAGAGACTTAACTGTTCTCATTATAGCTTGGCTTCCTAAAAAGACCATGTAATTCACTGTTATGCAGCCTTCTCCATTCACCTGTCTGTTCATCTCTCTCAGGTCCAAAAATTTTCCTAAGAACTTTATTCTCAAATACTCATTATCTCCTTTCCTCCCTTAAAGTGAGAATCCGTGTTTCGTATCCATATAATATAACTAGTAGAATATTAGTTTTATATGTTTTCAGTTTAACGTTTTTTGAAAGGAGTTAGGGAGTCAAGAGTCTCTGTAATGCATAATGGCACGCATTTCCAGAATTGAGGCTATGTTTAATTTTCTCGTGCATCTCATTCCTTCTAGTGATTATTGTTCCTAGGTATTTGAATTCAGCCACTTCCTCAAAATTTTCCTCATTTGTCATTAGCTGTCCATTTTCATTATATAATGTATTTTCATGTGTGACCATATTTTTAGTATTATTGGTATTTACTTCCAGTCCCAATTTCTTAGTGTTAGTCAGTAGTGTGTGCTTATTGGCCTTTAGTATCTTCTCGCTATCGGCCAATAGTACTACATTATCATAAGTAATGCCACGAGTGATTTCCAAATTATCGATAAATTCACGACTCACGAAGTGAGGAGTGAATTTATCTAGAGAATTTGGAAATCAAGAGTGGCATTTGTTAGGACTATTTAACGAATAAAATTAAGCTGTTTACTCACAAATCATTATTTAACTATAGTTTATTTTAAAATATTTATATATTTAATGTAAACGGCGATGTTTGAAAACAAATGAGAAACGATAGGTACGCTTCTACTGCTTCATTTGTTTATCACTGCAACTAGATCATACTATGTATTGCCAAAGGAACGCAATATTGTAAGGAGGAGCTTTCTTTAATATGGTAATTATAACACTGATAAATATTTGGTGAAACACGACTCTGATTGGTTGTAAAACAGAAATCATTGAAACGTGATTGGTCATTGACTCCCATTTGGGGCATGAGTTAAATAGTCAGCATAAACCAACAGCTTAAATATCATTGAGTTGTAGGCCTTCTTCATCCTCTAAAGATTTAAACGTTATAGATTTTAATTTTATTTCAGTAAAGTAATCCCACAATAGGGCGTTAGAGTCCCTTGGAGATAGTAGAATGTTAAGACTCCTACCTTTCTAGATAGTCGGCAGAAGTTGTTAGCCGGGCTGTGAGCTCTGCATGACGGCCGCCTTTATCCCCAAAAAATTGTCTGGTTTACATATAAAGGGCACAGCAAGTGAACCAGCTCAGTCACTTTTCCATCGAAATGGAGTATTGAGGTGTTATCAGATTCTCCATGAAAAGCACCGCAATTTAGAAGTGTGAAACAGTAAAATATATAGTTTATTCATGGGTTTATTTACCTTCAAAATTTGACATACAGGTATGGACGTTGTTCAACTGAGAGTAGCCTTCGTTATCTATGTTTAAGGGAAAAAGTGACGTATGTTTTTTCTCTGTAACCTTCACAACCTTTAGAGGTTGAGTCTGCCATGAACGGCCGAAGGATTGGACCAGTTTAAAAATCCTGACCCCCCCCATCGGTACTCGAACCCGCGATCTTCCTACCTGTAGAGTATAACCTTAACGACCTCCGCTACAGCGTTTTTATTTCAATAGTATCATCATTACTTTTTGCGTTTTATTTATTTTTTATCTTCTTACACAAACTCAGTATATAGGCCTACTCTATATCCAGACACAAAGTGCAGATTAAAAATCGGGAATCGAACCCGACTCACCGGAGAGGAAGGTAAAGACAACGCTTTTGAGATAAGCAGATAATTTTATTCCGTTTAATTCGTATACGCACATTATTATAGTAAAAGCATGGGGTTATTCAGTGATTAAATCTACTTGCAAACTATTTTTACATTTTATTTTCAAAATGTAATTCTAGTTTTTGTTACCAGTTCTCTAATTTCTGTATGTGATATACACACTGTCACCCTGGACTCCATTATCTTTACGTTACTTCATTACTATCTTTCCATCTCAAACCAAACATGGAAGTCACATGGTGACTCAGCCATTAGTTAATTAAACTTAAAATATATAACACGAAGAGATTATATTCAAACAGATATTATCAGTTAGAAGCAACTCGTTTTTTAGTGCTTAATGAATGGTTTCTTATCTTATTTCCTTTGAGGACAGATTTGAAATGAGAGGGCGGAGCCAGGTGTTATCTCCTATAGCATTCCGGATAATTCGTCTGCTCCACAACAATCATTTGTGTCAGCATGTGCGTAGTGATTACAGCCCGGATTTTTATGCGAAATGCATGGTTTTTTAACGCATTAAAAAGTGTGCTGAAATGATTTACATGTTAAGTGGCCCCTTCATAGACAATTTGAGCGGTATTTGATAATGCATATAAATGCATATTCCAGAGGAAAATGCTTATTTTAGATTTTTAATGCATAAATGCATATTTTACTCCGAAATATGATATGAAACTATAATTTTCCCTTCAGCTAATTAATTAATTAATATTTTTAAAGTTAATAAAGTCTCTGCAATCAATTGGATATAAGCGTAATTCATTGAAGAAGAACTGTGGTGTTTTTCACATGCACCAGTGACATCATGTGATGTAGAAAGGACATTTTCATTGTATAAAACCTTCTTGATTGACAGACGAAGGAGCTTTACACAATAAAACCTCATGAAGGCCTTCCTTATCTACTTGTAAAAGCTAGGAATAAGTTAAGATTACCCACAAAGCAAATAAGAATAAAAATAAGAAATTTATTTTAATACTGTCTCTTTTTTGCATATTTAGTGTGCACATTTTCTACATTTTTCGTGCATATTTAGTAATTTATTTTGCATACAAATCCGGGCTTTAGTAATGATAATATATTGTAGTAACTTAGGCTAGATTATTTGCACTATCCACACCCGAACTCTATAAATTGAATTATTTATTGACATATCCTAAACATTCAGTATGTAGCACACATAATATATACATAGGCCTACGTTATTAGTAGGGCTAGGATATTTATGACCTAAAAACAATCGAAATATGCAAAAAAAAATATATATATATATATGCAGTTATGACCTAAAATTTACAAAAAGGTGCACTGTAATACAAAAAATATGACCTAATATTATGTAATAATTTTAGTTGTAAATTCAATTAGTAAATCAGATTATGACAATTAACTATTTATTCAAGAATAAAATACAAACGAGGAGCAAGCTAAAGTTTGGAATTTGATATTGTAGCATACTTTTTATTTTACAAAAAATGTCTGTAGCTGCTATTTGCTCAGGTAGGCCTATATACTTAAGGAGAAATGTTCATACTGTGAATTGTATCGAAATAGGAGAGGAAGATAGATTTTACAAGAAACAAAATTTTGAGAAATTTAACTCAAATTTACACGGAAGAAAAAAAAAGTACGATAAATGTTTTTAACTTCTTAAAAGAGTGAAAATATGACGAATATGACCAATAAAATGCTATAATAATTAGATCACATCATCATTGTATTTTGTTTAGTCTGTATTTTAATAATATCTTAAAATTTTAATATTGTGTAATTTTTGTATAATTCTACTATTCTGTAGTTGAGTGGAAGAGAAGGCCTTATGGCCTTAACTATGCCAGCTAAAATGTAGCATTATTATTATTATTATTATTATTATTATTATTATTATTATTATTTTTAAAATCATCATCATTATTACTATATGCTCTGCCACATGTAAATGACCAAATATGGATCGTAATGACTTAACAAATTACCCTAATTTAATTTGTTTTTGTATAAAATAGCATATATAAGAAACATAACACTCTTACCACAAACATATGAAATATCATAAAAATCCTAGCCGTAATTATATATATATATATATATATATATATATATAAACTCCTGGCGCGACAGGCATAGAGGCCCTTAGCCTACCAGCCGGCTGCTGGCCTCACATCCACATGTGTCAATCACAGAGGTAGATGATCATCAGCCAGTGTTGGGGTGACATGTGGTCAGCATGTACATACGTATGTATGTATGTATGTATGTATGTATGTATGTATGTACCCATATGTCCCTACATAGAGACGTAGATTTTCCCCTGGCGGGAAGTTTTTTGGCCTAGCCTAATTTAGTTATGCATACTTCGCTATAGATATAAGTGAGGGATATGCGGTCTGTACAACGCCTCCCTGAGACATATAATAGTAACTAAGTTATTACTTAGATGCAGAAGGTAGGATAAACTTTGCTCAGAGGCACTTATTAGGCTTGAGGTTCTTTTACGAGCTCGAAAAACTAAAGTCTCGAGACCCACGGGTTAAAATTTCTCCCAGATGATTGTCCCTTGGGCTTTGATATACTAAAAATCCATCGCGCTTGCCGGATATGAACCAACGACCCTCGGGACTGGAGACAAGGAACATAACCACTAGACCATCGCGGCGGACTATCGGTCCTATTAATAATCATATTATCTGTGTCTATTGCTTACAAATTATGTGTATAATAATAATAATAATAATAATAATAATAATAATAATAATAACAATAATAAATAATTAAAATTGGCAGGAATTACTAAAGAAGATATCCCAAACAGAGATATATTTAGAATTAAGGTGAATAAGTGGCAAGTTGACCAAGAGGACAAACCGAAGAAAAAAACTGGAACAACTTGGACAGATGATAGAAAACAAGCTCATAGCAAAAGAATGAAAGAAATTTGGGCTCAAAGGAAACGTCTCTAAGTACTTTGCGTAATCCTACATGGGCTCATCCGCAATAAAAAAAAATGGTAATAATAATAATAATAATAATAATAATAATAATAATAATAGTAACATTATTAATTAATAATAGTAAAATTATTAATTAATAACAGTAATAGTAATAGTAATAATGATAATAATAGTAATAACAATAGTAATAATGATAATAATAGTAATAACAATAGTAATAATAATAATAATAATAATAATAATAATAATAATAATAATAATAATAATACTGTAATAGTAGTAGTAGTAGTAGTAGTAGTAGTAGTAGTAATAGTAGTCTAATAATAATAGTAATAATAATAATAGTAATAATAATAATGTCTCCACGTCGGTAATGATCAAGAGAGCCGAGTTTATCCATTCAATGGCGATTCGCTTTCAATAGTACGACATCTTTAATAACAGATGTTTGGAGTTTAACCCAGAGACTTGATACAAAATCCAAGTAAAAAAAAATACATTTCCTCAAATATCTCTCAGGTTCGAATTTGAAACATTCAAAATTAAAAACATTCCAATCTTGTTACTGCACAATCAACAGATTTCAGAAAGTGTGTACCGTAATTCATTTAGAAGGTAATTTTGAAGAAGTGTAATAACATTTTTAGATGTGTGGAATCGATTGTTATAATTTTATTTAACCATGATCTTTAACAGTTAAGAACATTATCATAGCTATTCAATTATATATCAGGGGCCCGAGGTTCTTTTCTGTTCCGTAAATCTACGACACGTGACCCACGGTTTTACTTCCCTTCCGAAGGAACGCGTTCTCAGGATTTTAACACCATAAAAACCATGAACTTCAGCCAAGTTTTTAATTGCGAATATTGTAATAAGGTCAATCATAGTAACCAGTAGTCCAGCGGAACCGACAAATGGAATCAAATTGGAAAGTGAGTTACAACTGAAATCAAGGATTCATTTTTAATAAAATAAAATAAAATAACAGGAGTCTCTATCATATTATTTCAAAACAAAAGTATAATAAGGTCGATTCTAAAGTGTTACAACATTAAAATAAATACCTGATATATAAGTCATCCCCAAATAAATTAAGTTTCTGTTTAATGAACTTCAACAAGTTGTTAAAACTATGCGGGCCTTTTAAACATAGTTTTAGCTACTAGACGAAGGTTTTTAAATAAAAATTTAATTTAGTTGAGGACGACTGATACATCAGGTATTAATTTTAATATTTTAACATTTTATTAAATAATCTCATTGGTTATTTACAATGAATTTTAGAAGTATTGAAGGCCTATTCTGCCAAAAGATTTGAATTTTCTGTTGAATAACGAAAAGATCCAAACAATATCACTGGTCAACATGATTTTTATCTCATGAGTACGAATAGTTGTACTTAATGCAGTTTTTTTATGGTGTTTTCAAATATGTATTCGGAATTTCTCCATCACCCACAGTTTTTTTTTTTAATTTCAATTAATGGATTTAAGTAATTATTTTTTTAATAAACCTAGATTTCTTCCCGAAAAATCTTGGCGCAGTGAGCAATGAGCACGGGGAATGCTTTCATCAGGAGATTTCAGCAATGAAAAAGAGACATCAAGGCAAATGGAATCCTAATATGCTGGGCGATTATTATTGGACCATCAAGAGGGATGCTCCACAGGCGAAATATAGCAGAAAATCGTCATTTCTTACTTTTTAGGTGAGTCCGAATGTTCGAAAATTGTGTAGTTACGAATGTAGGAAATATTAAAGTGTTTGAAATTATAAATGCCTGTCTCTCGGAAACCTTGCGTGATGGAGAATAACCGGTATCATATTTGAATTTAGGTGAACAAATACTATCAGAATCACATATTATTCTTTCTGAGACAAAAAAAAACTTTATTTTTTGGTGCTCGGTGTAATCTAAATTAGCA
This sequence comes from Diploptera punctata, assembly GCA_030220185.1. Taxonomy (NCBI): domain Eukaryota; kingdom Metazoa; phylum Arthropoda; class Insecta; order Blattodea; family Blaberidae; genus Diploptera; species Diploptera punctata. The sequence continues at coordinate 26,112 of JASPKZ010009882.1, forward strand.
ATGTGGAGGTAACATTATTGAACAGGGACAACAAATGAATATTACTCGTAAATAGATGATCATATCGACCAGACGAATGGAAACAAGGAGTAATCTACCAATGAAAATAGTAGAAAATATCTAAAATTATAGAGATGATGATGATGATGATGATAACCTGTGATGTATGAAAAAGAGTAGAGAAAACAGAGTTCATGCCAACAATAAAAAAAAGAATAATAAATTTTGTTACAAAAAATCTCCCTTCACTTTTCATAACTAAGGGGTACTTATTTTTGTAAATCGTCTCGTAAAACTAATCAAATAATGGAATGCCTACTCAGTATACAGTTTCAGTTAACGTCTTTAAAGTAGAAAGACCACATAGAATGAAGACATATGTTAAATTATGCAAATTTTTAAACATCTCATTAGAGTTGGTACAATAAGATGGTTAAAAAAAAAAGGTTTGGCTTGTGACAGAGGAAACTGAGCGTGGCTTTTAATTCTAATTTAATTTACTTAAACATGTCTAAACAGTGACATACAAAGGAAAAAAAAAACATTAAAAAGGGAAATATAAATAGAGTCAAACAAAGGCAAAATTAAAATCGTTATTCTATTTCACATGAATCTAAGGGAGAGATTTAAACGTGTAGTCAGATGCATTAAAAAGGCAATTATGCTATTCTAATTTTATAAAGAGAGTCCAGAATTGAACAGATAAAATTGGAGGGGTTTTCGAGTAGACCAGACAAACATTTTAGGCAAGAAACTTATCTACAGACTCAAAAATAAAACAAAATAGTATAGAATGTGTCCAATTTCACCACGCCATCGTCACTGACTAAACGTCCATGTGACAAGATAAAATAAGATGAAAATGTTTCATGATTTATTTCATTCTACTGTAGTGAACTAACTAAATAACCCACTGGCTCTATCGAACCCATAGGTTCATGGCCGCGCGGACATAAGCTCTTCATATATCCCTATACTGAACTAATGTTATACAATCATCCCTGTATAATCTACTTCCCCCAAATCATGGTTAATATTATTCTCTTCACCTCATTCTTGGTCTACTAACTGGGCGTTTTCCCTCTTGTTTCCCTATATGAAGCTTCCATGCACCTCTTTCATTCGCCATTCGTGCCACATGTCTTACCATTGAAGTCTAAGAGACTTTACTGTTCCTATCATATCTGGCTTCCTATAAAGACCATGTAGCTCACTGACATGTAGTTTTCTCCATTCGCCTGTCTGTTCATTGTTCTTCGGTTTAAAGTTTTCTTAACAACTTTATTCTCAAATAATCGTAATCTTCTTTCCTCCCTTAAAGTACGAGTCCATGTGTAGAATAATAGTTTTTATATATTTTCAGTTTAACTTTTTCTGAAAGGAGTTGGGACAAAAAATGTCCCTGTAATGCGTAATAGCATGCATTTCTATAACTAAGCATATGTTTAAATTCTATGTGCAACCCATTCCTATTTGTAATTATTTGTATTGTTCGTAGGTATTTGAATTCAGTCATTTCTTAAACATTTCCGTCATTTGTCATTAGCTGTAGTAAACTACACTTTTTTTGTGGAAAAAGTGAGAAGATTGTTTTGTGCTATAGGCTACTCGATTTTTTTTTAACAAAACGGGTTTTGGAAAAGCAAAATAGAAATAGAAATATTTTACAAAGTAATAAAGAAATACCGTGAAAATTATAAAGGTAAGGTACAACCAAATTGTAGAGATACATTTACAATATGATAATTATTTCACAATAATTTCTATAGAATATTTGAAGAAACTAACTGTTGCGTTATTTTTAATCACTAACTGATAATTTTGAACGCGTTCCATATTTCCATTAAGAGACGATCGATATTTACAGCATATTTTATAAGTGAACCATGTTCAAGATTATCAAAACCTTGAAGGCATTAAATTGTTAAAACTCGTGTTTCAAATCAACCATAAATCTCTTGTTCTTTTTTTGTAATTAAAGTAATATTAGGGGACAAACCTAATATTAATGGAAGAATCTTACGTTTTTAATTATATTCAACTGCTGTTTTTTATTCCTTATCTGCCATAATTTCTATGTCTAATGAAAATATACATTAAATGAAAATGGGCACACACGTTGGTCGATAATGATCAGAAACATGGCATGTTCTTTTATGCTAATACATGTCCTACTTTAATTCAAATGTATTTTCAAGTAAATAAATAAGCTACCATTATTTTCTACATTTGGACACTGAGTTTAGTAATTAAAGATGATTATGACATCAGTATACAAGATTTCTTTGAACAAGACCAACATAACAAATTACTATACTTAAAAAAAGAAAACATTTAAGAGAACAAAATTCTAAGAGGATATTAGACACTCGAAATGACTTTGGTTAAAATATTCTTTTGAAGGTTGTATTTCCAATGAAGGTGACGATTAGGATAGTGGGACACACATAGCTACCAGAAAGAATGCATGTTCGACAGGAAAGAGAGAGTGAGAGACAGAGACGGAGAGCATTTCCCTCAAGCTCTAACAGTTCAAGATTCCTACCAAAGAAAAAGAAGAAGAACAAAAAAGTCGAGAATTATACAGCATTCCCACCTCTTGTTTTTAGCCTGTTGGATGCAATTTAAAACTTTTAAATTGCCTCAAGAATACAACTGATCTACACAATGGTATCTCAGAGCAAGTTCAGACAACTACAAAAATAATGGTAGCCGTCATAGGAGTCTCGTTGATTGGTTACCATAGACTACATCAAATGCGACGGCCGAACTTCGACACGGACTAATGCAAAGACTTGTTAAGAACTCTAATTCCAACGGCTTCCAAATGACGAGGGCAAATTTTTTTTTAATGTAATGGAATAAGAGGAGAAACAAGAAAAAAGTTTACTAGCTCTATTACGTTAAGAATTATTAATAAGACGGTAGAAAATAAATACATAAATCCCTGGCTTAGAAGAGGCAAAACTGACTGAAATGCTTACTGTCAGTGGCAAGCTGAAAATATTACAAGGAATTACTAAGTTTTATACTGACTCGTTTCCTCAATTTTTAATTTCAGTTTTCTTAACGGGAGTTTGCTATTTCTCATATTAAGTAGCAATAAAATTATCCTTAAGAGACTGATAGACTCCCTTCCAGAATCAATACGCAAAGAAAATTTCAAATGGCACAGCCTGGAATGGAATCAAGAACCCTCAGGATGCTGATCGCTCGTGCTGACCATTATTCTACAGAAACGGTGATTAACTCGATGATATAGGCCTAATTTATTTTCAACAAACCCCCACAAGAGGGCACTATAACTCTGGATTCCTTATAGAACATTAGACTACACGATTTTTAACTCTTCTAGTTTCATTTCGACATAAAAATAGCCATATAGGCCTACTAAATTTAATACCAGTGAAGGTCCTCGTCAATATGGCGAAAATAAATGGAATGGTGAGATGCAAATTGTATCCTCTCCAGTGGCAAATGAAGTTTAATTTTTTGACATTCATCTTAAATAAATATTCCTAAGTAGGTCTAATATATTTGGGTTTATAACCTAGATGGCATCTACTCTTCATCTTTCACAGATTTAGTTGGTAAATATTGGGATATAGGCCTATTCCGTAAGTGGATAAGTTTTTTTCTGCCGCTATCAGATTCTTAAAAATGTTAACTTATTTCTGTTAACGTTCCTTATTTTACTTACTTTTGTAGCTTTATAGCTTCCCAGTTACTTCTATGTACAGTACATTAAAACTAATTTTTGGTATAACTTTAATAGGCTATTTCTTGAGGTAAACTAGTTCCGCGCCGTAGTCGAGTGGTTAAGTCAAGATGCCTTGGTGCAAAGCTACGGGACATTGGCTGGCTAGGATCTCCATAGGGAAAGACATTTTTTCCTGGAATTTCGGCCAGTATGGGACCGGTGCCCACCAAGCATCATGAGGAATTTGGGTAGCTACAGTAAGTAGCGGCTCCTGATTGAGAAAACTAGCTATAACAGCTGGGGACCCGAAATATTGACCACATGTCACCTCTACACTGGCAGGATTATCGTCTACCTCCAAAACATGTAGATGAGAGGCCAGCAATTGGCTGGTAGGCCAAGGGACTTCTAGGCCTGTCGCGCCATGGAGTTAATTTTTTATTTATAAACTAACGAATTAATTAAGTCAGTGGCTCTATCGAATCCGTAGGTTCTTGCCCGCTTGAACATAAGTGCTCCATACGTCCCTATCCTGAGTTAATGTCTCCCAATCATACCGTGTATAATTCAAGATAGTTCTCTGCCAATAATATTTCTATATACAGGTAAACGATTATAGTTGTAAAATAGTAAAAAAAAAAAAATAGTAGACCTAAATGGAAAAAAAAAAAAAAAAAAAACTTTGCTAACGATATTATTACAACAGTAGAAATAGCAATTTCGTTTTGCGAGTAAGTTGAGTTATTTAGGGCCGAACCTAAACTGAATTAATTCGTAAAACGCTTACGATTCTTGCAACATGTGTAATTTGATTTCATACTATGAGAAGTATCATTATTTTCAATAACTAATTATTAACATGGCACATACATAATAATAATAATAATAATAATAATAATAATATTAATAATAATAATATTAATAATAATAATAATATTAATAATAATAATATTAATAATAATAATAATAATCATAATAATATTATTATTATTATTACTATTATTATTATTATATTTAGTGAAACTTTAGGCACATAGAAAGATGCGTAAATATTGAATATATATATATATATATATATATATATATATATATATATATATATATATATATATATATATATATACATAAATCTATAAATGAATAAATAAATAATAATGATAATAAATAGATAATAAATAAATATATATATATATATAAATAAACAAATAATGGTTAGTGTATAAAATGAAGGGCTATTTGTTTATAGGATGTTGGGATATGTTACAACTATCAACTTCTAGAGTTTGTAGAGGGGGCTGCGTAAATAACATTATGAATAGGAACTTTTGTCCGGAAACATACCGTTTTCGTGTTGCAAGTACAAGTTCGCATTAAACGTTTCAATCTCTCGCGTATGCCGGGGATAGATCAATAGTAATTTAATGATTTATGACTCAATTAATTACATTTACACAACCGAACACTCATTCATTCCGTAACAATGTCCAATGTCAAGGCAAAATAAAGGAACTTCACTTTGAATTAACCGAACTTCTCTACTGTACTTAGCACTGCAGTAAAGTTTTTATCCATTACAACAGCGCAGCGGTTTGATGTGGCAGTCACCAATCTTATGGCACACATTGACCTGTGAATCATATTCCAGTTCACTCGCTCTATCACACCTGTTGTCTGTTGAATATCTTGTGCAGAGGCCAGAACTCGTGCAAATAGATCTTCTACAGTGTTTCTCCACGAGTCTGATATGCCAGAGACTTTAAGTAGTCCCACAGAGTTAAATCCGACGATGGTGAAGGTCATGCAAAAGACCACCTTGACCCAAACATTGGTTAAGGTTATCTCGAACGGCACGTCCAAAATGGGGTGGCGCGAAATCATGTTGAAACTGGAGGTATCGACAAATATCCAATGATACATCTTCCAAGGATGAATCCAGTACTTCTTCCAGAAGGTAAGTGTCACTCGTTATTAATTAAGTCATAAAGAAATTGCTATCGATTTATCCCCGCAGACGCGGGAGATTTAAACGCTTAATACGAAAATGTACATGCAGCACATAAACAATACGTTTTGGCCTGAGGATCCTATTCAAAACGTTATCTACTCAAAATCCTCTACAAACCACAGAAAATTTTATTGGTTATTTCGGAACACACCGTATTATGTATATTACATATTTTTCCATGATTTATGATTATAATTTGTATACTGTAAATATAAAACTGTTATTCTCCCATCATATTTTATGGATGCGAAACATGGACTCTTACTTTAAGGGAGGAGAAAGTATTATGAAAATTTGAAATAAAGTTCGTAGGAAACTTTTGTACCAAAGACAGATGAACAGAAAGGTGAATGGAGAAGACTACTTTATACTGAGCTACATGATATTATAAGAAACCAGATATAATAAGAACAGTTAAGTCTTCTACAGTGCGATCAGATAGCAGTGGACAAGCAGACGCGGGGATTTCACTATACACTGCTGACGCACTCGCGGCGGGGAACGGACAGCGTAGTATCGCGGTGATACAAACTCACACTATTTTACAAATTGTCGTACTCACCAACTTTATTGAAGCAGGTGCTGGAACTGTTCGTCTTCGTTGTCCATACATTTTGACACCTCTTTATAAAATTTGTTGTACATATTATGGATTGTTAAACGTGGGGGGATTTTTACACCCGGGAATCGTGTATCAAAAAGTATTCGTACTTGGCTGGCAGACTGAGTTAACAAATATTGATCATAAATAAATACATGTTGGTCAGTAGAAAAATGATTAGCCATTATAGAGTTTACACTTTACACTTATACACACGTCATTCAGTTTACATTTATACACGCCTGTTTTATAAGACACAAATTTTAAAATTGAAGTAACTTATACACACGCCATTCTGTATACAAGGACAAGCGAGCGAGCACCTTATCCACTCGAATGAAACGATCATACTGCGACTGCGAACGCGTGGGATGTGCTTGTATACTGCTGAGTCTGCACACATTTCACGCCCCGTGTATGCACGTGTAAACCTTCGTCACCGCACAGCACAAACTCCGCATCTGCTGATCAATGCTATCTGATCGCACTGTAGAATGCGACGGGCAGGGCATATGACACTAATGGGGGATGAAAGAGGGACATGGAAGGTTCTTGTAGGAAACATGAGGGAGAACGCCCTGTTGGTAGACCACAAATGAGGGGGAGAATAAGATTAACCATGATTTGAGGAAAGTAGATTATACAGGTGATGATTGGAAAACATTAGCTCAGGATAATCATGTATGGAGGGCTTATGTCCGCGCGCCCATAAGCCTATGGGCTCTATAGTGCTAGTGACCTAGTTAGTATATATAATTGTAAATCTGAACTTTGTGTATTTGTGCCGGATGAATGGAAAATAAGGACTTATGGTCTTAACTCTGTCAACGTAAATAGAACTATTTTACTAAACGATCATTTTTATCAGCCAACACACCGGTACCTCTCAAATATACGCAGAATGTACAGGATCTTATGTAATATTGAAGTTATTGTTTTTTTAAGATAAATGTAGAACAAAAGTAATCTATCAAAAATATGTGCGAAAAAATTAATAATTGCATAAACTCACAGTTATGAATGTGCAGTCAGTTATTTGAAACGTAGTTAGTAAAAAATGGAATAAACGAAGAGGGATTCACTCACTATTGCTAATTAACAAAATTAAATTGAACTGTATCAAACAATTGAAAACATGTTTTTGTTAAATACAATACGAGTAGTCCTAATTTAATTGTAGTTGGCCTCACGATGAAATAAGAACAATGACATGAAATTATCATCATCGTCATCCGCGGATTAAGCTTGTTGGCTCGTTACGGTTTCATGAAAGCTAAAATTGTTAAAATTGTTCAGATCATCTTCTGTATGGGCGTCCAACATTATTTTTATATAAATTTAATTTCTATTGAGTACTGTAGGTCCCTACCTTCGTTTTTATTGTATATTCATACGATGGTGAAAGTTGCAAATGTTTTGTGAATATTGCAGCACATGGTGGGTCTATGTAATGCTAACATATCTGTCATTTTATAGGACGGTAAAATAACTATATGAGACGTAGTATCAAATTTGGACTTTTAAGTGCATAACAATCCTGGGTAAGGATACCTTTTGAAGGGAATTAAGCCGTGTGTTTTAAGATTTCGATTTACAGCAACTAGAAGAACCTCAAGCTTGAAGTATGAGGTCTTTCAGTAAAATTTTGCAGCCTTTTAAAGCACATATCTTGAATTGCGATTCTAAATATCTGCGTTAAGGAGATTCGTTAAAATAAAACACACATTAATAAAGCTAGGATTTAATACGGTCCACCGTTGAGAGGTAGTGGGACCGTCGTTACCTAAGACACAACGGGTCGGGGTTCGATCTCCGGTAGGGACAAGTTTCCGGTTTGAGTTTTCTGGGGATTTTTCCTCACCCGAACACCACTTGGACATCATAATCAACAATATAATTTTCGATTTGTTTGGTATGAATGTGCTTGTGAATGGTATATCTTTTCTTAAATGTTCGTATTGTCTCGGAGGTGGTACTGGCATAGAGCTGATCAATCCATTCACAGTCACTAAAGTAGACTATATATCTGAATCAGAGTCTTAAAACCCTCTCCTGACAGTTCGTGTTACCTAAAAAGAGGAATATTAAACTATGGTGAAGAAATAAAGAAATAATGTAACAAGACAATTTACTCATTAAACCTTATTTAGGTCTACTTTATAATTTATCGCAGTGAAAAATAGCAGAAATATATATATTCAATTGCTGCAAATTTAAATTAGATTTTCTATCCGAATTTACCAGATTCTTTATTCCCTATCCACAAACTTAATGATAGTCTAAGTTTGCTATGCGGTATAATAAATAATCAAGTTCTAAAAAGACTTAAATCTATAATTTTAAAAGCGTTTCTTTCCATATCTTCTTTTTACAGCGACAGATGCAAGTGATGCCAACCATGGAATCGTGTATACAGACCAGACGGTGGAAATTTATTTCAAATTTACTGCATTTGAGATATTGATGTCGGTATTGAAAAGGATAATTTCGAAATATCGCATAACTCACAAGCAAATGTTTGGAATTGCAACACGATGATCTTGCTAACATATCTAACCTGTTAACTGCGGTTATTCATTTTTATTTCTAAATGTACGAAAATTATTGTCTCTAAAGGAAACAAGTTTGATCTGTTCAAGGACGCCATCCTCCTCGAATCAGATGAAAAACACGAGGAGACAAGCAATTACACTTCCCAGTAACCTGTGCTATTGTCATAAAAATTTTAATCTCAATGCAGCTATCAAAAGAAACGAGTTATCGTTTAGTTATACCAACATTTTCTTCTAGCTCTTGGTAACAATAGACTTATAAAAATCTTCATAGGCCTAGGAACATGGTAAAACAAAAGAATTAACTCAATTGATATTAGGTTCGGATTGCAATAATAATAGTAATAATATTAACAATAATAATTTATTTGTATACAGATTTTTCAATGTTTACACATCTTTCTGTGTCTAAAGTTTTATTTTCTTTTTCCACTCGTCCCTATCCATCCACTCCATGTCCTCCAGTCCTCTTGTTCTCATTTCAGTTTTTATTTCTTGCACCCATGAGTTTCGATAATAATAATAATAATAATAATAATAATAATAATAATAATAATAATAATAATAATTCTAACGATAACAACAATAATAACTGTAATAATAATAATTTTGTTGTAAGCTCATGTTTCCCTTAACAGAGATTTAGGCGCTCTTCCCCTACAGGAAAGAATTTAAACAATACTAATTTAGTTACACTTATTTTCGTATAGATGTCATTTGAGTTATCCATGGTCAGCGTTCCGCCTCATACTGACATCTAGGAAACCAAGGTAGTACTAGGACGGGAAAATTCGGTAAATTTTGCTTAGAGGCCTTTTCATTCAGGCTTAAGGATTTTTACGAGCCTGAAAATCTTCAGACTCGGGACCCACGGTTTAAAATCCCTCCCGGAGGACTTGCTCCTTGGATTTTTCCGTCCAAAAAAATCCATCGAACCCCGGCCGGGTTTGAACCCGCGACCCTCGGGACCAGAGGCAAGGAGCATATCCACTAGTCCGCCGCGGCCGAATATAATAATAATAATAATGATAATAATAATAATAATAAATAATAATAACAATAAAGAGAGATTGGAACCGTTACAAATTCAGCAGAAACGAAACACAAACACTGAAAGGGGGCGTTACTTTAAAGCATACTAATAATGATGTCATGTGAAAATGTTTAACTCTTTTAGACTTTCTCCATGGTGCGTAGGACTAGAAGTCCCCTTAATTATAAAATAATAAAATCCAAACTAATAACAAAGAGAGAGATAAGTGAAGTAATTATCTGTTAAGAATGGATATTTCCCTTAATGATAACGAATACACGCGCGCACACATATACACATTAATTGGGTGTGTGTGTGGACCTTCAAAAATGATACGCACATGATGCCGCAACAAGAGAACAGACGTAATCCAAAAATTGTCGAAGATGTTAATTATGATGATATATGTGATACAAACATTGACAGTAACCAGACAACAAGCAGAGAGATTAATGGAAGTAGAAATTAATCTTTGAACGAGCTCAGCAAGAGAATCGGAGAAAGAAGAATTTTAAATACGGGATAAAAAAAGGAGGTAAATAAATATGCCTATATATATATATATATATATATATATATATATATATCTTAATATATAAAAAATACGTGTCACGTTGTTTGTCCGCGATGCAATCCTAAACTACTGAACCGATTTTAATAAAATTTTGCACACTGTGTGCAGTTTGATCCAACTTGAAACTTAGGGAAGTTTATAACTAAATTTATAGTCGCATTACTTTTATTGCAAATTATCTGTTTATTATTTAACAAACAGTTATAATTATCTGTGAGTTCCATACGATTCTAACAGATGGCCGTGTAAGGTAATTGTTTTATTATTTAACCAGGTGGCTGTGCTTTTTGTTGCAACCGCGAATTTCAATTGAATTACAAATATTGATTATTTCATAATTTAAGTGTGTTTGTGTTTATTTTATTTTCAATATATTTTATTATTTATATTAATTTCGTATATAAGTATTAGTTTTAAGTAATCTGGCTGAAAGACAGCAACATAATTTAAATTTAATTGGACCGAGAAGAGACATTGAATGGTATCCTGAATCAGTTCTAGAGACCATGAATGATAAGACATCAAGTGAATTTCCGCAAATTGGTATAGGCTTATGTGACATAAATCTTACATTTAAGAAGAATGTCAATTTAAAACATATGAAGGTCCTAAGGAACGGAATAACAGAACTGTAAGTAAGTCTGTTTGTTTCTGTAATATTAGGCATATTATTATAACTATCTCCATGCCTCAATTAAATGAAAAACAAAATGACTATAATATATCACAAGATGATAATACTATGCAGAGACTTCATGTTGATGATGAGAATCCAAACTGCCAACAAGTTCGTAGAAAAAAACGAAAGTATAATGAAATCAGCAAGCCTTCTCAAAATATTCCATCAATAAATGTATATAATCCTTATGATACACTTATGGATGATACTGAGAATACAGACAACATTAATTCATCTCAATCAACAAAACCACTTCCACATAAACCACCACCCATATTTATACCGGGTGTAGTTAACGTACCAGAACTAAAAAATTGCGTAAAACAAAAACTTTCTGATTTAGATTTCTCACTGAGTTTACTACAACATAATTTAACGTATGAGATTTTTATCGGGGTTTTTCCTCACCTGTAAGACAAATGTCAGGAATACTTTAAGACCCAAACGGCCCCGAAATCATATGGCCATAATCATCATCATCATCCCTATCATTATTATCTTCATCATCATCATCCTTCACCGGTGTGGAAAGCAACGGGAAGCTACCTCACCTACAATTTCCTAGTAAAGCTGCAAGCATAGCATAGATTGCAGTGAAGGACCTGCCCTCGGGTAGAATTACTATGGATGGAGATATATATATATATATATATATATACACATAATTACATATTAGGGAGTTCGTCTGAGGTGGTACGGAATTTAAAATAATATGCGAGAAAAGAATAAAGTGATAGAGACTGAAATGAACGGTAGAAGGGAAAAAAATAAAGAGTAAACCAGGAAAATAGTGCAGCATTTTCAAAATTGAAATTAGTTGACCATCCCGATTGAAAAATTAGTGAAAAAAGTTTGAGGTTGGATCTTATCAAATAAGTAGTAAATGTTATTATCAGTCTGGTCGGCACCGGTATTTGAACCATAGTCCTTCCGAATACGAGTCTCAAACGCTACAGCTAAGCCAACTCGATTGGTGAAGCTAGAGTTATTTGAATTAAGAATGGCTAATTTCTCTATTACATTAATTGCGGCTTTTAGACCGTGGCAATAATCAGGCGGCTAGGAAACCTCTAGAGCCTCAAGTCAAGGTCTTTAATCAAACTTATTCACAGATACGAAGTTACAAGAGTCAATTTAAAATGTCCAGATTAAACTCTGTAATTTCTTCCCCACATGTAGAATACTGCATGTACAAATTAATATAAAGTAAAGTAAAGTATTCCCACTACAGGCCTCAGGATGCCCTTGGGGTAGTAGGAGGTTAAGGCTCCCACTTTTCTAGATAATCAGCACTTGATGTCAGCCGGGTTGCCAGCCCTGCGTAACGGCCGCCTTTACCCCCAGAACAAGCGTCTGGTACTCATTTACGTTAGAGGCTGAGTCGACCCCAGGGCCATAGTGCCGCGAGAAGGTTTGGGTCAGTTTAAAAATCCTGACCCCACCGCGACTTGAACCCTCGATCTTCCGGCTTGTAGCGCAGTGCCTTAACCACTACGCTACGGCAGGCATAGTTTTCTTTAATTTCCCTATAATACCGCAAATTTTTGGACCAAAGAGAGATGAACAGACAGGTGAATGGAGAAGACTACTTAACAATGAACTATATGATCTTTATAGGAAGCCAGATATAATAAGAACAGTTAAGTCTCGTAGACTGGAATGGGCAGGACATGTTGCACGTATGGGGAATGAAAGACTTGCACGGAAGCTTCTTGTAGGAAAGCCAGAGGGAAAACGCCCAGTTGGTAGACCAAGAATGAGCTGGGAGAATAATATTAACTATGATTTGAGGGAAGTAGATTATAAGGGAATGATTGGAAAGCATTAGCTCAGGATATGGATGTATGGAGAGCTTATGTCCGCACGGCCATGAACCTACAGGTTCGATAGTGCCAGTGCGTAAGTAAGTATAATACCGCATATTATTTAAATTTGTCTCTCTTTGACTTTTGATAAATACCAAGTACAAGTTTATTATTCAACGAATATCATTGCAACTCAGGTCATTAGCTCCGAAATTCAAATCTGGCCTTGATAGTTCCGACAGATTTTTCTCAGAGAGACCTTATTTCAGCCTTGAGGTTATTTTTAGTACCCTAATTCTACGACACTGACACACGGCTTTATTTCCCTTCTGATAGAAGTTACAGGCCTATATAAGCTTTTTACGCACATAAAATTAATTAACTTTGGCAGGGTTTTAACCCGTGAACCTAAGACACAGAAGTGAGTATGGTCTCCTTCGGGACCGACAACTTTGATTTTGAAAATTTCAAATCGCAAAAGTAATTTGTCTATAATAGTAAAAAATAAATAATAGTTTTAAAAACTAAAACAACACGCTTTTATTAGAAAACCAAACTAAAAAATGAAAACTAATTTTAATTTCCAACACGCTTGGGATAAAATTAAAGTGATCGACAAAAAATCATCTTCAACACATATAGAATAAAACTAGAGTTATCAACAAAAATAAAATAATTTTACGATCAAAATCGTGGGGTGCTCTATATCAATTAATATATTTGATAATAAACAGATATAGGCAAAAGTAAAGTCTCTAAGAAGAAAATGTAAACATCATAAAAACCACCCCACGCTTTTGATGGTAAAATGATTTTCTTGTTGTTGATAACTCTAGCTTTATTCTATATGTGTCGGAGATGATTTTTTTTGTTGACCACTTTAATTTTATTCCAAGCCTGTTGGAAATTAAAATTATTTTTCATTTTTTAGCTCGGTTTTCCAATAAAGCGTGTTTTAGTTTTTAAAACTATTATTTATTTTTTATTTTTTAGTTTTAATATTTTGCAGAATAAGATAAAAACGTAAATATCTTTAAATTCGGTACTATTGTAGTATGAGCTAAAAGTAATACTCTTCTAAAAAAATCCTCCCAGCCGAATTTGAACCAGCGACCTATGAATTACTGAAATTATATACCACTACAGTTCACCGCTCTACCAACTAAGCTCTTACAACGATTGACAAAAAAGTCGACAAGTCCGTAACCTATTATACCAGATTTAATTTTTTTTTTCTGATGATTCTGGCCAGGATTTTAAAAACAAAATATGAAATTATTGTACTGTCACGGGACCTTTACAAGCATGCAAAGTTTCAAGTCAATCCAATGTTTCTAAGTGGGTGAAAATAGTGTTAAAAGATTCCGTTACATAGATACAAATACACATTTTTTGATTTTCTGATTATTCTGGCAAGGAGTTTAAAAGCAAATACGAAATTACTGTATTGTCACGGGTCCTTTACAAGTATACAAAGTTTCAGGTCGATCCAATGTTTCTAAGTGGGTGAGAATCGTCTTCAAAGATTCCGTTACATAGATACAAGGACACTTTTTTATTTTCTGGTGATTCTGGCCAGGATTTTAGAAAATAAATATGAAATTATAGTATTGTCACGGATCCTTTACCGGTATAGAAAGTTTCAAGTCGATCCAATGCTTCTAAGTGGGTGAAAATCGTGTTCAAAGATTCCGTTACATAATTACAAAGACACGTTTTTTGATTTGCTGATGATTCTGGCCAGGATTTTAGAAAGAAAATGTTGTATTGTCACGGATCCTTTACAAGTATACAAAGTTTCAAGTCGATCCAATGATTTTAAGGGGATGAAAATCGCGTTGAATGATTCCGTCACATAGATAGATAGATAGATAGATAGATAGATACAAGTCAAGCTAATATAAAGCGTGTAAATAAATAATAATTTAAAAAAACTAAAACAACACGCTTTATTAGAAAACGGAACTAAATAATGAAAAATAATTTTAATTTCCAACACGTTTGGGATAAAATTAAAGTGGCCAATAAAAAAATCATCTCCAACACATATAGATTAACACTAGAGTTATCAACAAAAAGAAAATAATTTAGCATCAAAAGCGTGGTGTGCTATTTGTGATTTTTACATTTTTTTCTTAGAGACTTTACTTTTACTAATATCTGTTTATTATCAAATATATTAATTGATATAGAGCACCACACACTTTTGATGGTAAAATGATTTTCTTTTTGTTGATAACTCTAGTTTTGTTCTGTAGGTGTTGGAGATGATTTTTTTGTTGACCACTTTAATTTTATCCCAAGTGTGTTGGAAATTAAAATTATTTTTCCTTTTTTAGTTCGGTTTTCTAATAAAGCGTGTTGTTTTATTTTTTAAACAATTATTATTTTTTTATTTTTTAGTTTCAATATTTTATAGAATAAGATAAAAATGTAAATATCCTTAAATTCGATACTATTGTAGTATGAGCTAAAAGTAATACTCTTATAAAAAACCTCCTCCAGCCGGATTTGCACCCGCGACCTATGGATTACTGAAATTTTATACCACTAGAGTTCACCGCTCTACCAACTGAGCTCTTAACAACGATTGACTAAAAAGTCGACAAGTCCGCAACCTATTATACCAGTTTTCATTTTTTTGATTTTTCTGATGATTCTGGCCATGATTTTAGAAACAAAATATGAAATTATTGTATTGTCATGGGTCATTTACAAGTATACAAAGTTTCAAGTCGATCCAATGTTTCTAAGTGTGTGAAAATCATGTTCAAAGATTCCGTTACATAGATACAAAGACACTTTTTTATTTTCTGATGATCCTGGCCAGGATTTTAGAACAAAATATGAAATTATTGTATTGTCACGGGTCCTTTACAAGTATACAAAGTTTCAAGTCGATCCAATGATTTTAAGTGGTTGAAAATTGCGTTGAACGATTCCGTTACATAGATAGATAGATAGATAGATAGATAGATAGATAGATAGATAGATAGATAGATATATGGATAGATAGATAGATGGATGGATGGATAGATAGATGGATGGATAGATCGAAAGATACAGGTCAAGCTAATATAAAGCGTGTAAAATGGACATAAATCAACACCACCCATTCTATCAGTAATTTAAAGCAAAAAGTGAATGAAATAACTGTTAATTCGTGAAAATCAGAAATTCTGGATCAAGAAAAAAGTTCTCTTATGAAGAAAATTTAGCTGCAATACAGAATCTCCTAATTTAGTAAATCAAATAAACGAATAAATAATAAAATAATTTTGTCTGTTAACGGAATTCAGAGGGCCAGTGCTATATCCACTCTTAAATGCAAGAGACGCTGTCCTAAACATGTACAGTATTTATATATCTTTCTACCCACATAAGTAATGCCACTAGTGATTTACAAATTATGGATAAATTCACGACTCATGAAGTGAGGAATTAATTTATCTAGGAAATATGGTAATCAAGAGTGGCATTTTTAGGACTATTCAACAAATAAAATTAAGTTGTTTACTCACAAATCATTATTTAATTATAGTTATTTTAAAATATTTATACATTTAATGTAAACGACGATGTTTGAAAACAAATGAGGAAAGTTTGTTAGGCTTAATTTGTTCTTCACTGCAACCAGATCATATTATTTATTGCCAAAAGATCGCAATATTTTAAGAATACACCCTAGTGGAGAAAAAATGAAACACATCAAATAGTTTATAACCAACATTATAGGTTATTAATTAATTTCTGATGTCCTATGATGCAAATTATATTTTTCTGGAACGTAAATTGCTGGGAAATAACACGTTTAATAAAGTGCAAAGAGTGATTTACCTTTATTGTAGTATAATCAATTACTAAAAATGTTTTTTCTATTATATCCCGCAAGCAGTACATGTTTACATTCGTGCACTATATATACAATCTGGTAGTCGTATTTCTTGGAGAGTCAATCATTGCAAAATAATACTCTGACCTATTCAGAATGTTAAAAAAGAAGGGGCTTGATTTTAATATATTAAATTAAACTGATAAAATCGAGGTGAAAAACGACTGTGATTATTTGTAAATCAAAATTCATTGAAATGTGATAGGTCATTGACTCCCATTTGGGGCATGAGTTAAATAGTCTATATAAATAAATAGTGTTCCGCGCCGTAGCCGATTGGTTTAAAGTGCAGAACTAGGAACTAGAGGTGAATCGAATCCCCCTTAGGAAATACATTTTCTCGTGGAATTTCGGTCAATAACGGAGCGGTGCCCACCCAGCATCGAGAGGAATTTGGGTAACTACAATAAGTAGCGACTCAAGGTTAAGAAAACCAGCTATAACGGTTAGGGTAACTCGACACGCTGGCCAAATGTCACACTTATACTGGCTAAATGATCGCCCACCTCTGTAAATTACAAATGGACGTGAGGCCAGCAGTCTTCCGGCCCTGCCGATCTATGGAATTTCATTTTAAATAAATACACACTACTCCCACATTTTGGCTATTGTGACGTTCTACTAACTGACATAAGTGACGGATTGTTGGACAAACTGCAGCGTGTCCGTAATATGTGTATCAGATTCATATTTAATGTTCGAAAATACAATCACATTTCTCCATTTTTCCACGAATTGTCATGGCCACATCTAAAAGAGAGAAGAAAATTGCATTGCCTACTTCTCTTATTTAAGATCCTACATACCTCGATTCCCAATTATTTATCATCTCGTTTCCAGTATCTATCCTCAAACCATAACTTAAACACAAGATCAAAACATAGTCTCTTGCTTAATATACCGCAACATAGGACATCACATCACTCCATGTCATATACTATCTTCACTTCTCATAACTGGAATTCCCTACCACAAGAAATAAGGGGCTGCCGGACATTGACGTCTTTTAAAAGAAATCTAAATTTATATTTGCTCTAACCTCGACTTCATTATTATCTAGTGTAAGGAATATATATATATTAATTGGTGTTTCTCGTATAATTTATCATATTTATACTATTATTAGTATTATTATTATCTTCTTCTTCTTCCTTCCAAGTATTAGGCCAAGGCCTGTTACGATCCTATAGAAAATTTTCCCTCCAACGTACGAGGGAAATTCTCGTATAAGACTTGAAAGCATAATAATAGTCCTATTATTATTATTATCGTTATTATAATTATTATTATAAGTTATTATCATTATTATATCATTATTATCATCATTGTTATATTATTATATTATTATTATTATTATTATTATTATTATTTTATTATTATTATTATTATTAAGTTCTTAGAATAAATGTCACATTCACTAATTGTCCGCCATAGAGATAAACATTATTTATACTTTTCCTTATTTATTCATTTGTTTTTTATTTATTAATTTTTTGCCTTTACAACACCTTTATCCTTTTTTTTCTAGAGGGGGAAAATCGCAGTTACTCAGACAAAAAGGTGGAGATTTGAAACCTCAATTCGCAACCAGGAAACGAATCCTGACCGCCGGGAGAGGAGGAAGGGAAAGGACTATACCGACTATGGCACAGTGACAAACAGAGCTAACCGAATTCAGTGAATAGTTCCCTTCAGATCCACCTGAATATTATCTTTCCATCTAGGTTTAAGCCTTCCAAAAAGACTTTTCAATCAGAATTCTGATTGCGTTTTACAATAATCTGCATATCCTGACCAACTCAAACTTATTTCGTTGACTGTGCTGGAATAATAGTAATTAATAACAACAATAATAATAACTATACGTCCACCGCTGTGGTCTCGAGGTAGCGTGCTGCTTTGTCACGCAACGGGCCCGGGTTCGATCCCCGGTCGCGACAGTTTCCTGAGTGAGGTTTTATCGGGGTTTTTCCTCACCTGTAAGACAAATGTCAGGAAACTTTAAGGCCCAAACGGTTGCCGAACATCAAATGACCATCGTAATCATCATCGTTCATATTCATCTTAGATTAAGCTTAGGATTAGGGACTCTCCTGAAGCCACACTATCATCATTATCACCCATCTTATCATCGGGGCAACATAACCCCCGCCTTCCAGGAAACCCAACCTCAAGTGGGTTACAATTACGCCAATGCCAGAAGAGAACACCAGAAATGTCCAAAAGGATAAACTGGGACATTAAAAATAATAATAACGATACTACTACTACTAACTAATTAACTCAGTGGCACTATCGAACCCGTAGGTTCACGGCCGCGCGGACATAAGTGCTCCATACATCCCTGTCCTGAGCCAATGTTTTCCAATTATCCCCTGTATAATCTACTCCCCTCAAATCATAGTTAATGTTTTTCTCCCACCTCATTCTTGGTCTACCAACAGGGCGTTTTCCCTCTGGTTTTCCTACAAGAAGCTTCCATGCACATATTTTATTCCCCATTCGTGCCACATGTCCTGCCCATCGCAGTCTACGAGACTTAACTGTTCTCATTATATCTGGCTTCCTATAAAGACCATGTAATTCACTTTATGCAGTCTTCTCCATTCATCTGTCTGTTCATCTCACTTTGGTCCAAAAAAAATATCCTAAGAACTTTGTTCTCAAATACTAGTAAGCTCCTTTCCTCCCTTAAAGTAAGAGTCCACGTTTTGTATCCATGTAATATAACTGGTAGAATAATAATCTTTGGCATGGGTTTCCTGAAGTAGTCCCCGCCCGGAGAACCGAATGGGGGACTATTTGAGAATTCAAATACATCTGAACAATAATTACAAATAGGAATGAGTTGCAGGAATAATTTATACATAGGTTCAATTCTGGAAATACATGGTATTATGCATTACAGGGATTCTTGTCGTCCCAACTTCACTCAATAAATATTAAATGGAAACTATATAAAACTGATATTCTCCCAGTAATATCATATGGTTGTGAAATATAGAATCTTAGTTTAAGGGAGGAGAAAATATTGAGTTCTTGAGAATAAGGTTCTTAGGAAAAAATTTGGATCAAAGAGTGTCGAACAGACAAGACAGGTGAATGGATAAAACTATTTAAGAATGAGCTACATTATCGTGGGAAAGCTGATGTAGGACTAATAAGTCAGGTCTCGTTGGAAAACCAGAGGGAAAACGGTCAGTAAGTAGGCCAAGAATGAAGTGGGAGAATAACATTAACCATGATTTGAAAGAGCTAAATTATAAATGGAACGATTGGAAAATGACACACAACACGGACGTATGGAGACCTTATGTCCGCGTGACCATTAACCAAAGTTAACCAAGAATTGGATGGTCAGTTAGTTAGTCAGAGTTAGTTCGTCCAAAAAATTCAAAGCACTTTACTACCAAATAATCCTAATATTTGTTTCCTCTATTAAATTAAGGATCTCGCATCCATATTAGGGTGGGCCGAAAACTCATTTTTTTTATTTCGAAGTTGTAATAGCGCGGAAAAGTTGCGAATTATATAGACAAAAGAAAAGAAAAAAGTATCGAAATCGGTTGACATCTTCCGGTCGCGCAAAGGCTCTAAGTTTGACAAAATATTAAGAAAACATCATTTTTGAGATTATTTCTTTAATTTTTTAATTAGATGTTTTCGTAATGTAATAGTTTGTAACGTCTTCAAATAGAGCCAAAAACATTGTGTTTTAATTTGTTTTTGATCAGTTGATATCTTCCGGTCGCGTATAAGCTCAAACATTTGCCAGAATAATGAACAAGTTATATTTTTTTACGCATTTTTGATATTTGATAAATAACTTCGAGAGTATTGATTGTCAGATTCCACAGATAGACATAAACGTGCTTAGCAAAGATCAGCAATACCTACTGGATATAAAAAAAAGTATTGCAAAAATGAATTTTTTCTCATATTTTGCCAAATTTCAGAGCCTTTGCGCGACCGGAAGATGTCAACCGATTTTGATAATTCTTTTTCTTTTTTTAGCTATACAATTTGCAACTTTTCCGCGCTATTACAACTTCGAAATAGAAAAATGAGTTTTTTCGGCCCACCCTAATCCATATAACAGTAAGAATCGCCGTTGAAAACATTTTAGTTAAAATTATTTGAGAGAAGCTGGGATGACAGTCTTTTTAATGCGTAGTAGCATAAATTTCCAGAGTTGAACCTACACTACTATCAATTACTTCTAACTTCATCACACGACAGTATAGATGATCATTTTTCTACAAGTCGGCGGCAGTCCTCGATCATTCAGCCAGTATATGTAGTCAGCATGTCGGGTTCCCTAGCCTACATAACTAGTTTTCTCAACCTGTACTCGTTATTTATTGTAGCTATCTAAATTCCTCACGAACCTGCATGGGCACCGCTCCAAAACCGGCCAAATCTCCATGAGAAAATTTCTTTACCCATGGGTACTCGAATGAGTTCAGATTCCGTTGCTCTATACAGAGGCATAGTGTATTAATCCGCTCGGGTATGACCGTACACACACACACACACACACACTGCTGCTGCTGCTGCTGCTACTGCTCCTGCTCCTGCTACTGCTACTGCTACTACTACTACTACTACTACTACTACTACTACTACTACTACTACTACTACTACTACAACTATTTTATTACTACAAATGTATGATAATAATAATGATGATAATAATAATAATAATAATAATAATAATGATTATTAATATTTTTTATTTATACAGATTTTCAATGTTTACACATCTTTCTGTGCTTAAAGTTTTATTTTGCTTCTCCACTCTTATCTATCAATCCACTCCATTTCCTCCAGTCTTCTTGTTCTCATTCCAGTTCTTACTTCTTGCACAAATTTACCACCAACATGTTCGAGGTCTTCCCTTTCCGTCTTCTTCCAGGCGGATACGAGTACAACGTTTTCCTGGGGAACTTTTCTTATAATAATAATAATAATAATAATAATAATAATAATAATAATAATAATAATAATAATAATAATAATAATAATAATAGAATAATAACGATACTAATAATAACAATACTAATATTTAAGGAAATTTGTCACAATAATTATTATTCCAAGGAAATATTAAAATTTTATAGAGGAGTTTTTGGTGGGCAGTATGGAAGATAGAGGACATCTGTTAGCAAGTGGAATTTGCGCCTGAGAGAATAGGGTTGACACTGTGGAGAGGATTATGAAAAAATCCTTGTGTTGTGAGAGGAGACTCGTCATTTCGTCATTAACCCCAACAAATATTTCTACCTGAGCTGCCCCAACTGGAGTTGCCCCTAGCTAAACACTTGTTTCACAACCTGTGGGTCAAGCTCTCTGGGGTTTCCTAATTTCCTGTAACTCAACATATGTCCATTCATCCATCACTTAGTGTCAAATCTCTAACAATCTGAAGCATCCAGAAAAATCCCTTTCACACTTTAAAGATCCACACAATTCCATGTAACTGAACCAGTCCCATTGAAGACTCGTTTCAAATTTACCGGAAAAAATTACGTAAGATCATAAAATAAATTGAATACAGTAATATTATATATAAAAATTGTAAAAATTAAACTAAAATTATAATTAATCAGGTCAATATTATTAGACAAGTGAAAAATTAGAAATTATCAATCTGCTAAGGGATCAATCTCAAAAGAAAAATATTTAAATTTATCTTAGAGGAAACTATAGTCCAGACACTGATCCTCCGGCCCTGACGTTTTCACGACAGAGTTGCCGATATGGATATTCAGTGGCAGGAGCCGCTTTATGAATGCGGTTAGCAGAAATACAGTTGACAACATCTCAGCAATTTCAAACCTTACTACACTACAGCCAATGTAACTCCGGCTCTGAAATTTAGGTTATACGAGGGGTAAAGGGAGAAACTCGCCGTCTACTGCCAATAACGAAATGGGTGACGTAGGAGTGCAAGTCAGCCACAACCAATCACTGCTGTTGACGCTGCTATAGCGTGTTAATAAGATTTGAAATTGCTGAGATGTTGTCAGCTGTATGTCTGCTAACCGCATACATACAGCGGATCTTTCCACTGAATATCCACGTTGGCAACATTGTCGTGAAAACTTCAGGGCCGGAGAATCAGTGGCTGGGGTATAGTGAGCTATAGCGACGTCAAGAGCAGTGATTGTTTGTGACAGACGTTCACTCCCACGTCAACTGTTCCCTTATTGGCAGTAGAGGGCAAGTTTGTCCTTTTACCCCTCGTACAACCTAAAACTCAGAGCCGGATATCCAGCGACTGGACTTTAACGTCCGTTAGTCTCTAATATCTTGTGATATGGGTTACAGAATCCAGCAGTTAATACGTGAACAGTGAAAGGTTCTGTGTTGTGGTATGTCAAGTAGCAGATTCTATTACGAAAATGAATTTAAATCGTGATTGGAAAATAAGGAATGAAAGAGAGAGGATAGTAGCTTAGTGTAGAGATATGTATAATTATGAATACCAGAGTAAATTAATGCGTTTTTGTACTATCGTGGAGATGCAGCCATCATAGTTCGCGGAATTACGAGCTACGGGACTTGCGCTGGTTTGAGTCCGCATAGAGAAATATATTTTCTCGTTGAATTTCGGCACTGAATATATATATCGGAAGCACATTATTATGAGTACATTGTGATGTGCTAGTTCATCGTTAATGGTAATAATAATAATGGAGGAAGAGAGGAAGACCGAAGAAAACTTGGATAGAACGGGTACAAGCAGCTATGAATATCAGAGGATTGGAGGAAGATCAGTGGATGGACAGAGAGGATGGACAAGATCAATGGATTGTTTCCGGAAGACGGCGGCAGCTGCCATGATACCGGATGAACAATAATAATAATAATAATAATAATAATAATAATAATAATAATAATAATAATAATATAATAATAATAATAATAATAGTTTTGTTTTACCTGACAGAGTTAAGGCCGTAAGGTCTTGTCTACCACTCATCCTGGTTAGACAAAAATACAAATATTAGTCTTATATCTAAATTATATTACACATAAATGATTACATGGTATATCTACAATACAATTATTATCTACAATATATGTTGGTTTACTCTAGATTTTATTAATAAAATATAAAATCTACAAAATAGAAGAATTAAAAAAATAGTGACAAAAAATTAATTATTTAACAAGTAATTGGATAATCATGTCTTAAATGTGTCAAATGTGCGCGGCAACACCTGATATCTTGAGGGAGGGAATTCTAGGAACGAGCAGGGGCTACTCTTAATAAAGAAGTACAAGAAGACATGCTGTGGAGAGGGATTGTTAGTAAATTGTTGTCTTGTGACTTAATGTCAATATAAGAAGATAACTTCTAAAATCTGGACGTTTGATAACAAGGAGCGTACAGAAGCTTGAAAAGAAATGAAGGGGACATCTGTCAATAACATGTCAAATAATTACACTAAAATTCTTTTTAGATCAGTCAGAAGAAATTTTCTTTCGAACCTAAAAACACTGTAGGATGGATATACATCCCAAATCACTATGTTCAATACAAATATCGCTATAAATTTTCCCGAAATCTATACATCGCTAACGCTGAAATACAGTTTACAAAGGATATACCGGTACTCCACCTAGAACGGTTATACTGGAATTTTTTTAATACAAATTTGTACAAGTTTTATGTGTAAAAGAAAGTGTCTGGTCACTAGCCCCATTCGAAGATCGGCGTACTAGCATCGCTGCGTCGTAGCTATACAGACGATTATATACAACTACAGAGTTTTACAAATATATTTCTTAACTGTAAGTGCTTTAAAATTAAAATGTTAATATAATATACTTCAGCACATTTTTTTCATACTAGTATGTTTAACGAAAATGCGACTTCACAGTTCATAAACAAAATCGTAACTGCTCAGCAACTTATCGGAACATTTTTTGTGATAGCATGTAAGCAATATTTATGTTTGCAAATTAAACATTAAGTAACTAATTCACTGGCACTTGAAGTTGGAGACCATATTTCGCAATTATGTAATATGACTGGATGAACACCGTCTTATCCTACACATTACACAGAGCAACAAAAACTATTTTTTTTTGTCTCCAGAAAGAACAATATGTGATTCTGATAGTATTTTTTCTCCTGAATTCAAATATGATTCGGTTTTTCTCCATCACGCAAGGTTTCCGAGAGACAGGCATTTATAATTTCAAACACTCTAATATTTTCTACATTCGTAACTACACAATATTCGAACATTAGGACTCACCTAGAAAGTAAGAAATGACGATTTTCTGCTATATTTCGCCTGTGGAGCATCCCTCTTGATGGTCCAACAATAATCGGCCAGCATATTAGGATTCCATTTACCTTAATATATATTTTCCATAGCTGAAATCTCCTGATGAAAGTGTTCCCCGTGCTCATCGCTCACTGCGCAAAGATAATAAATGAACGAAAAACATTTACTAAAAATATAATTAATTAAATCCATTAATTGAAATTGAAATTAAAAAAACTGTGCATGATGGAGAAATTCCGAATACAAATTTGAAAACACGATAAAAAAACAGCATTAATTAGAACTATTGGTACTCATGAGACAAAAATCATGTTGACCAGTGTTATTAGTGTAATATTATTTGAGAGAAGTTAAGTCACTATGGTGCATAATATCATCCGTTTCCAGAGTTGAGCCTATGCTTAATTTCTTTCTGCTCCTCGTTAAAAATTAACTACGTAGATAATTTTTATGAACGAAATAATAGTAAAGTTTGCTGTAGAGAAACTTGTGATGGCGTATTTATCTGAATTTCCATTCGAATAAATAGTAATGTATGAATAAAATATGTTATTCAAAATCATTAATATCGTTTAACAAAAAAAAAAAAAAAAAAAAAAAAACATAGGCCCTACAGCCGCTGTTTGCAATCCTGTTCTGGTAAACCATTCGAACGCTGAGCATGGCTCTAATGACAGTACTGTATTCCGTTCCCTGCTAGTGGTCACTTTAACCAGTGTAATTCAGCTAATCTTAATATCAGCATGGAAACTGTATTCCATTTCATGAAAATGAAATAGTGCATAATATCAACTACAATACACGTATTCATTGGTAGCACAGATATAATTCATATCGCATTGTTAAACCCATATTTTGTTAACTGTAATACCTTTCAGCCTGTAGTCAGCATTAAATTATCATACTGATATTATTCGTTAATTATCGGATTTTAAATAATACGTACACAGAGCATCACCAAGAAAATAAGGAATTTGGATAAATTGGTAAATTACGTAACACAATACATTGGTCAATTTATTACTTTCCACAAGAACACAGAATAATAACTATCATGAGATTCTGTAAAACTTACATCACTTGTGTAGGAATTCAAATCTGAACGTAAATTAATCTAAGGATTCTCTCAGAGGGCTTTAATTTCAGGCTTCACTTTCTTATACGTGTCCTCAATCTCCGATACGTCTTACTTCCATGGTTTTACTTCCCTACCGAACGAAGATACACTCAGGATTTTCACGCTGTTAAGAATACTACGTCCACGGCAGTGTTCGAACCCGCGAATCTCGAAAATACAGGAAACCATGGTAATCATTCGTCCTTCAGGATCAACGTGACTCGAATATAGTTTTTAAGCGCATTTTTTATACAGCTAAGATGCCATATAAATTTTTCCATTAGGCTTACTATTTTATGTTAGAACTTCTTATAATGTTTGTATAATATAAAGACTATAAAAGTGTAATTTTATATCTTGGACACCCAGTTAGATATCCTCTAAGAAAATCTCGGGGCTGTCCGTGGTGAACACATTGAACATTTTTATCAAATAATTTACACTATGGAAAAGATATAACCAGGCAAACACAGAATCAATGTGTTTACTGGATCATAAAGGCGTGTATTTATAATTTATTGTAACTTACATACTAATTATTGTATACATAAATATTCAAAAGTGAACCACAAATTATTAATCTAACCGGAAAAAAATTATATCTAGGCTCAGAAAGAAAATGTTTCATAGATTTGACTACTTAACTCATGCCCCAAATGGCAGTCAATGACCAATCACATTTCGATTAATTTTGATTTACAATCAATCACAGTCTTTTTCACCTCGATTTTATCACTTTCATTTTATTGCTTTCGTTTTATCAAGTGGTTCCCAGATTGTATATATAGTGCACGAATGTAAGCAGATTCTGCTTGCGAAATATAGTAGAAAAACATTCGTAGCAATTGGTTATACCACAATAAAAAAAAAAGAAACTACTGTTTGCACTTTCTTAAACATATTATTTCCCGGGAATTAACATTGCAGAAAAATATAATTGACATATTTACATCATAGGACAACAGAAATTAATTAATAACCTTTAATGATGTATTTTATTTTTTCTCCACTAGGGTGCATTCTTACAATATTGCGATTCTATTTTGCAATAAATATGATTTGGTTGCAGCGAAGAACAAATGAAATATTACGTTTCTCATTTGTTTTCAAACATCGCCGTTTATATTAAATATATAGGCTAAATATTTTAAAATAACTATATTTAATTATTTGTTAGTAAACAGCATAATTTCATTCGTTAAATAGTCCTAACAAATGTCACTCTCTTCATTTCCAAATTATCTAGATAAATTCACTCCTCACTTCGTGAGTCGTGAATTTATCGATATTTTGAAATCACTCGTGACATTAATTATGACTATTTAACTCATGCTCCAACTGGGAGTCAATGACCCATCACATTTCAATGATTTATTATTTACAACCAATCATAGTCGTGTTTCACCTACAATTTACCAACTAAAGTTTATCATAATAAAGAAAGCACCTCCTTTTTACATTCTGAATAGGTTATAGCATTATTTTGCGGCGACTGACTCTAATAAATACGGGCTACCAGATTGTATATATAGTGCATGAATGTCAACATATAGCGCATGTGGGAGTTAACATAAAAACATTGATTATACCACCAAAAAAAGAAACCACTGTTTGCACTTTCTAAAATATATTTTTTCCCAGGTAGGCTAATAACATTCCAGAAAAATATAATTGTCATATTTACATCACAGGACATCAGAAATGAATATATACAGTTTGATGTATTTCATTTTTTCTCCACTAGAGTGCATTCTTACAATATTGCGTTCCTTTGGCAATAAATAATACGATCTGGTTGCAGTGATGAACAAAAGAATCAAATGAAGAGTACAAATCGTTTCTCATTTGTTTACAAACATCGCCGTTTATATTAAATATATACATATTTTAAAATAACTGTATTTAAGTAATGATTTGTGAGTAAACAGCTTAATTTTATTCATTAAATAGGTCTAACAAATGCCACTCTTGATTTCCAAATTCTCTAGATAAATTCACTCCTCACTTCGTGAGTCGTGAATTTATCGATAGTTTGGAAATCATTCGTGGCATTACTTATGATAAAGTTATTATATTTCTTATGAAAAAATATGTAGGAGCATATTTAAAATTTTTAGATATCGCGATAACTTTATTTAGAAATGTAAGTTTAGTTTAGAATGCATTTTGGGATAGGATCTATAAGGATTTCGGGACATAGGGCTATTCGTATTTGAATTTCAATGTGCATCAGGAGTTAGTTTTCGTGATGGCTACTCATTTTTTAGACATAGGCTTATTTTGATTTCAAGAGCGAGACTACTTCTACATGATAACATTATAATTTTATTTAACGACGCTCCTTAAGATATAAGTCATTAGAGTTACAATTCAAATGTGGGCGTGAAAGTGTTGAAAAATTTTGTTCATAGGCATCTTCATCCAGATTTGACATTCATTTATGTGCAGTAAATCTACAACATGGGGCCAATTGTTATAATTCCTTCCGAATGAACCTGTACACAGGTTTTTTACGCACTAAAAAGTCCATCAACTTCGGATGAGTTTGAACCCACGAACGTTGCAACCAGAGATCAGCTCATGAGTATGGTAACCATTAATCGTCAGAACCGTCGACTCGTATTCGGGAGGCCGCGAATTAAGATCACGGCTTTGACAGGCCTAACTGATTTTATTCGTGGTTTCCTTTAGGCATTATAGCAAATTTCATTACCATAAGATACTCATAACATCTCATAAATTCACAATAATGTTAAAACTAAATTAATTAACTTTCACAGAAGACAATAAAATAGCGCAAACAATGGTAAAACAGAAGTAGTTTCCAGGACCTGTGGACGCAACAACACATAGCCCCCAATAAGTATTGTATTGTAAGCCCATGTTATTCCCTTTACAGAGATTTAGGCGCTCTCCCCCTGCAGGGAAGAATTTAAACCATACTAATTTAGTTACACTTGTTTTCGTACAGATGTCATTTTGAGTGGTCCGTGGTCGGCGTTCCGCCTCATACTGACATCTAGGAATCCAAGTTAGTACTAGGACGGGAAAATTCAGTAAATTTTGCGTAGATGCCTTCTCATTCAGGCTTAAGGACTTTTTACGGGCTTGAAAATCTTCAGACTCGGGACCCACGGCTTAAAGTCCCTCCCGGAGAACTTGCTCCTTGGATTTTTCCGTCCTAAAAATCCATCGACCCCGGCCAGGTTTGAACCCGCGACCCTTGGGACCAGAGGCAAGGAGCATAACCCCTAGTCCACCGCGGCCGATCTTACGATTAGTACGAGATAAAACGTACATTTGTATCATTATATTTGGAACGGAGTAAAAAATTAAGTATTATTTTCTAGGAACACCTGCGAAGATTGGAATCAGAGAGGATTACAAATCAGACTCTCACATTTAAAAAATGTACCATGAGTCACACAAAGAAGTTCATAATGATTCACAGAAACGTAAGATCAAGGAAATTCAAGGAAGAGAGAAAGAGAGAGAGAGAGAGAGAGAGAGAGAGAGAGAGAGAGAGAGAGAGGGGGGGGGGCGGCAAGTAATTCCATCCACAATATTCTTCAAGATGTCGCATGAAGTATCTATCAAACGGAAGCCTTAGAGAATTTAAAGAAAAAAAAAAGATTAACAGCAAACCACCGAATAGCGTAATTATTGCGTAAATTTTTAGATGGATGAAGTCACATGCAAATTAATAATCATAATAACATTAGTAATAATTACTTCCTCCATTTTATTTCTGCAGCCTTCAATATTCCATGTGCCAATTTTCAAAGTCCTTTTCCTTATCTTTAATCGTCCTAGAGTGTTTTCCGAGGCATGATGTATGGTTTTTTAGCATTTTTTTATGAACGAGGAGCTGGTCCGATGCATCAACCCCCATCATGGGGCACGGTTAATTTTTGTTCAAGGTTTTTTTCCTCTAGCCTTTGATAGTCCAATATCTTACTGCAAGGCAGCAGCGCTAGTTTTGGTCCGCCCTGGGTATTTTATTTCCCTAGTACCCGCCATATCTGATGAGCATTCCCCTATCCGCCACCTGGGGAGGCGCCCGATGGGAGACTAGCAACCCCACACTCCTCCAATATCAGAGGATTGGAGGAAGATCAATGGATGGACAGAGATGATTGGCGTTTGGTTTCCGGAAGACGGCGGCAGCTGCCATGATACCGGATGAATAATAATAATAATAATAATAATAATAATAATGATATAATAATAATAATAATGATATAATAATAATAATAATAATATATAATAATAATAATAATAATATAATAATAATAATAATAATAATATAAATTTAATAATAATAATAAATAATAATAATTAATAGTAATAAGAAAAAGATGAAAAAGAAGAAGGCAGTAATAAACCAAAAGAAAAGCATCCAGTGGGTAGGCGAGAAATGATACAGGAGAATAATTTTAATCATGATTTGAGGGAGGTGAATTATACACGGATTGATTGGAAAATATTAGCTGAGGTTAGGATTGTATGGAGAGCATATCTCCGCGTCGTCATGATCCTGTGTTAAATAGTACCAGTGGGTGGATGTTATTTAGTTATTTTAAAATAATAACAAGAATTAGAAGAAAAATAAGATTTTGTGAAATTATTTTCCCATCAAACTAATTCACTATAGATTTTAAACTCAGAAGTGTTTTTTGTCATATTTGGAGAAGTATTCAATCTAGTTTCTTACTGAATTTTAAAAAGAAGTTTATTTCTTAAGTATTACAATGCAATTTTAAGAGTGCATTCATTAATTTTGAATGTAAGGTGGGAAAGAAGGAGAACACACCCCTGTACTATCAATGGTATGGAAGGTTAACAGTTCGGAACGGCTGCATTGTTTGTGCAGCTTGGCAGTTTTCACACGTTCTGCACGCTGACTCCGCTATGATGGATGGACCTCATCCGAGCGCCCTCACAACAATTCTATTTCCCCAGCAAATTCATCCAGCTCAATCTTACCCCTGTCTGGCTGTCTCTCATCCATCTCCTTCTTTCTCTCTCTTTATTTTATCTATATTTACCTCATTCTCCTTTTTTTTTTAATTTCAGCGGCTTTATTATTTAGGTGCCAATTTTTCTCATTTTAATTTTTGTAATATAATTTTGCGGTTCTGTATACTGTGACCCACTGACTGATGATATATGTTTTTTTTCGTTGGTAGTACAAAAGTTAAATATTCAATAAATATTTAATAAAATAATACTGAGTAATTATTATTATTATTATTATTATTATTATTATTATTATTATTATTATTATTATTAAGGTGAAATGGGAGAATATCGATCACTTCATCAATTAGACGAATAAATGTAATATTATTAGTAAAATGAAATTTAAAAAAGAGAGAGAGAGAGAATTATTTACTGTTCTACTACTCAGGTATATATAAACATGCAAATATACTAATAAATAACCTGAAAAAATTATATTCTAGTACCTGTGTTTGAACGAAGATCCTCGACACATGGATAATTCTGATCACCTTAATCAAAGCTAAAAGAAACCCTGAAATACACAAAAATGTAAAACTTAATGTCTCTGCGAACAAAAATCACACGCGTAAATTTTTGCTGTCATATCCACTGCATTCTGCATGAACCCATTTTGAATATGAAAAGTAACTGTACCATAATTTGCTGCTCCGGTATACATTACAACAGGTATCTTTCATCAGGTGCTTAATTGCGTTGTTTGAACGTTAATTCTTCTTCTTCTTGTAAGCCCATGTTTCCCTTAACAGAGATTTAGGCGCTCTCCCCTTACAGGGAAGAATTTGAACCTTACTAATTTAGTTACACTTTTTTTCGTATAGATGTCAATTGAGTGGTCCGTGGTCAGCGTTCCGCATCATATTGACATCTAAGAAACCAAGGTAGTACTAGGACGGGGAAATTCGGTAATAAAAATAATAATAATAATAATAATAATAATAATAATAATAATAATAATAATAATTTAGTAAAGTAATCCCTCTACAGGCCTCAAGAGGTCCTTCGGGTAGTAGGAGGGTAAGGCTCCCGCTTTTTCTGGACAATCGGCACTTATGTCAGCCGGGTTGTCAGCCCTGCGTGACGGCCGCCTTTACCCCCAGAACAAGCGTCTGGTACTCATTTCCGTTAGAGGCTGAGTCGACCCCAGGGTCATAGTGCCGCCAGAAGGTTTGGGTCAGTTTAAAAATCCTGACCCCACCGGGACTTGAACCCTCGACCTCTGGCTTGTAGCGCAGTGCCTTAACCACTACGCTACGGCGTGCCCTTAATAATAATAATGTTTTATTTATTCTGGCAGAGTTAAGGCCATAAGGCCTTGTCTTCCACTCAACCAGCACAAATACAAATAAATATTTGACAAATATTGATATACACTGTACTAATTATAAACAGTTAAAGATACATTAAATGTAGCAAATGTAAATTTAAATTCCATGTATACAAACAACATTTTATACGACAATAATAATAATAATAATAATAATAATAATAATAATAATAGTATAAATATGATGAATTTTACGAAAAACACCAGTTAATATATATACCTTTCACTGTGTAATGATGAAGTCGAGGTTAGAGTAAATATAAATTTAGATTTCTTTAAAAACATGCCAATAATACAAAATAAGTATAGCGGATGGTACTGAAAACATCAAGCACTGCGATCCATTGGTAAAAGTATCCCGTCTGAGTGCAAAATTATTCCTCGCGCTGATTGTGTCCCCATGAAGAGAGACATGTATTCATGAAACTTCTAATAGTCTAAGAGGCTGAAAGTAAATATCAATCAAATTAAATAATGTGGCCATACGTAGAAGTGCTCTACTAATTGGGAACTGACACTTAACAAATGGGAGTAACTTTGAATAATTTACTGATTTGAATAGCTTACCTAGGAACGACAATAACAAACAGGAATGAGGCGCACAAATAAATTAAGTATATATATATATATATATATATATATATATATACATGCTATAATGAAATACAAGGACACTTGTTACCCCAAATTCTTTATATGAATGTTTAACTGAAAATATATTGCACGGCGATTCTTCAAGTTAGATTACTACTAGATGCCTATCAGTGAATATTCCGTAAAGTGTTACATTTTTACGCCAAAAATAGATGAAAATATTTGGTCAATGGAGGAAACTACTTAACAGTACGTATGATCTACATTATTTATGGGAAACCGGATGTAATAATTATAACAATTAAGTCTCGTACACTGTGATGAGCAGGACTTTTGGCACGAATGCGGACTGAAAGTGGGTTTCGGAAACTTCTTGTGCGAAAACCAGAAGGAAAGCTCCAGGTAGATAGGACATGAATGAGATAGGAGAATAACATCAACCATGATTTGTCAGAAATAAATTGGACCACACTTTGCAAACAGGTACCAAGCTACAAAATAACTGAATTGAGAAAAATGCAATTAAAATTAAATGCCAAAAAAATCACAAATAAAAGCATACATTTACTTATTACTTTAAATAACAGAAATCAAAGAGCATCCATTTTATGAGAAAAATGGTAACTCAAGCATTTTTTTAATTCTGAGAATTTGCACATTCTTGTTGCTTGGTTCTTCTTCTTATTATTCTTCTTCTTCTTCTTCAGGACATGGAGCGATACTTCAAGTAAACAACAATATATCATTAACTCTTATACTTCAATTCTGAAGGTTGGTTCCATTTTTCGGAATGTGGTCCAATTGTGCAGAGAATGACTGGACAATTTCAGTGAAGGATAGGGTTGTATGTATAGCTTATAACCGTACGGCCATGAACCCCCGTTTTCAATAGTGTCAATGAGATAGAGAATGAGTATGGCACCAGTGCCCATCCAGAATAGTGAATAATTTCGTTAGATAGCATAAATAAAGGCTCCATGTAGACGAAATATTCTATATCGGCTGAGGGACCCGTCATGTTACCCCTATATGTTTCAGTGACTCTACACTTCTATGACTCCGGCTGGTAGGCCGATGGGTTTACAGGTCTGTCGCGCTATGGAGTTCACTTACACATTCAGGAGATTCTATGTCACCAACATAAATTAAAAAAAAAAAGAAAAAACTTATTGTTGCATTATGTGAATAATTACCTGAGAGAAATATATGTCGATTTTTAAATGTGAAAAAAAAACTTAAAATAGAGTGAGGAGTTGAGCTCAAAGTTACCTAAAACCAACACATTTGCAATATAAAATGTGAATTAGTAATTTCTCAGACATTGTATCCAACTTATCACAAAACCCGCTAACAAACAACGCTAATCTAATTTAGTGTACTAACTCGCCCATTTCTCGTAAGTAATGTCACGAGTGATTTCCAAATTATCGATAAATTCACGACTCACGAAGTGAGGAGTGACTTTATCTAGAGAATTTGGAAATCAAGAGTGGCATTTGTTAGGACTATTTAACGAATAAAATTAAGCTCTTTACTAAAATATAATTATTTGAATATAGTTACCGGTGTTTTAAAATATTTATATAGTTAATGTAAACGGCGATGTTTGAAAACAAATTAGAAATGTGAGGTTATGTATATCCACTGCAACTCGATCATATTATTTATTGCCAAATAGGGTCGCAATATTGTAAGAATGCGCTCTAGTGGAGAAATAATGAATCACACCAAACCATTATAATCAACATTATAGGTTAATCATTCATATTTTGAATAAACAACTCAGTAAAATCACTGAATCTATTCAGTATTTGCTATATTCAATGTATTTGTTGGAGAAAAATAACGGTCTAACCTGTTCAGAATATTAAAAAAGGAGGAGCTTTTTTATCACAAAAGCTGGAGCTGATAAAGAGAAATCGATAAAGAGCGAGGTGAAACACGACTGTCATTGGTGTAAAATAGAACTCATTGAAACGTGATTGGTCATTGACTACCATTTGCGACATGAGTTAAATCCATCCATCCATAGTAATTCTGCCCGAAGGCAGGTCCTTCACTGCAATCATAGCATTTCCATGCTATGCTTGCAGCTTTACTAGGGAATTGTGTAGGTGTGGTAGCTTCCCGTTGCTTTCCACACCAGTGAAGGATGATGATGGTAATGATAATGGTATGGATGATAATGATATGGATGATAATGATAAGGATGATGGCCATATGAATTCGGGGACCGTTTGGGCCTTAAAGTTTTCCTGACATTTGTCTTAAAGGTGAGGAAAAACCCCGATAAAAACCTCACCCAGAAATACTGCCCCGACCGGGGATCGAACCCGGGCCCGCTGCGTGACAAGGCAGCACGCTACCTCGAGACCACAGCGGTGGACATATGAGTTAAATAGTCACCTTAATTTTACTACACTAACACAAACTTCCCATCTTCTCAACCTAACATGCTCACTAATGTATGTTGACACTTGCGATAGTATCCCTTTCTAAGCGAGCAAACATGTTGGCAGTTGGCTCTGGTGGGAACATGTGTTATCACATTGGTCAATAATACGCTAAAAGTCACTTGTTCTCCGATCGAATATCCACTGTTGGCACGGTGGCATAGAATAGCCTACATGTTAAAAATAATTACCTGAAAATTTTACGAACGCACGAATAAATTCTGAAATCGCGAAGGACTTACGGCAAGTAGCTGTCACGCAACCGTAGCTCAAATTTTTGCAGGTCTCTCACCTATTAGTATGACTGTATTCGATAACACTTGGTCAACATAATTTTTGTCTTATGAGTACCAATAGTTGTACTCAATGCAGTTTTGTTATCGTGTATTCAAATATGTATTCGGAATTTCCACATCACCCACAGCTTTTTATTTCAATTTCAATTAATGGATTAGAATAATTAAATTTTAATAAACTTTTTTCGTCCAATTGTCCATTATAAAATAAAACCAAATGAGCTAACTCAGGAGATTTCAACTATGGAAAAGAGATATCAAGGCTAATGGAATCCTAATATGCTGGCCGATTATTGTTGGACCATCAAGAGGGATGCTCCGTAGGCTAAATTTAGCAGAAAATCGTCATTTTTTACTTTCTAGGCGAGTCCGAATATTCGAATATTGTGTAGTCACGAATGTAGAAAATATTAAAGTGTTTCAAAATATAAATGCCTGTATCTCGGAAACCTTGCGTGATGGAGAAATACCGATATCATATTTGAATTCAGGAGAAAAAATACTATCAGAATCACATATTTCTCTTTCTCGGACGAAAACAAGTTTCGTTTTTGTTGCTCAGTGTAATCGGATTTTTGGGAAAATTTAATTCAAAAATGAAATCTCGGTAATATGAGGTGTGGTAGAGTATTATTTACAACCATTAGGTATATATCAAATCCCTGAATTAAATTTCAAATCCTTCCATAATGCATATTTTCAGAGGGCATGAGTTAGTCCTACGTTGACAGCGATTATTCCGTCGGAAGACTTAAGGCTTGAAGTCCCTTTGATGGTTTTGAACAGACATGGGCTACATACCGGCACCGGACTTCACTTTCACCCTTCTCTTCATTATCATTCCCCATATAACGCATGTCCACCGCTGTGGCTCCAGGTAGCGTGCTGCCTTTTTACGCAGAGGGCCCGGATTCGATTCCCGTTCGGGGCAGGCTCCTGGATGAAGTTATTTTCGGGGTTTTTCCTCACCTGTAAGACAAATGTCAGCAAGTTTAGGGCCCAGAGTTCCCCGAAAATCATCCGGCCATCACCATCATCCTTATCATTATCATCACCATCCTTCACCGGTGTGGAAAGCAACGGGAAACTACCACACCTATAATTCCCTAGTAAAGCTGCAAAGCATAGCATGAAAATGCTATGATTGCAGTGAAAGACCTGCCCTCGAGCAGAATTATTATGAATAGATGGATGGATATAACGCATACAACACAACAGTACAAGCATGTAACAACTAAGTAGTGTGATTTGCCGAAATAGTGCGTTAAATGAAAATATACTACATTAACTCGTCTATCCTGGATTGCGGAAACTGAAGTAGGAAAAATTCAGTTAATGTAATTGAAAATATTAATATAAAATTATATAATATTCACCTGAAAGGTCCGTCTCCTCAACTTAATTATCATTTAACTGTAGCGCTTTCGGGACTTGTCCCATCATCGGCAGGATTCAAAACTGGTGTTTCACTGAAGATCTGGTAGAGGGGGTTGCATGTATTGGGTTCGTTTTCGTTTATCAGGCTGTCATTGTGAGCTGCTTTCATGATTTCCATTGAAAATATACATACAGAATGAGCACTACATAACTAGCTGAAAATGATATCAATAAAATCGGATTAACATATTTTAAATCCAAATATAAACTGAATTATGCCAAGCTAAAAATAACTTTAAATATCAATACCAGTAAAATTCATATCAAAATCCGTTCAGGTGATGTCAAATGATGAAAGTTAAAAATTAAATTTTACCTGTTGGTAGGTGCCGTCGTCCTCAACTTTATTAAAATATTGAATATAAAAAAGGGCTCCAGTTAATTTTATATACAATATTTTTACAAAGTTTAGGACGACACCTACCAACAGGTACAATTTAATGTTTAACTTTAAATATACTCAGTACAGTCTTCTCAATCAGCTACTTCGAAATGATTCAATAGTTGTGCAAGTCTGTATATGTTTTCTGAATACATGTTTTTCTGGGATAAATTCTTGGACTTTGTCCACCGCTGTGGTCTCGAGGTAACGTGCTTCCATGTCACGCAGCGGGCCCCGGATTTGACCCCCTGTCGGAACATGTTCATAGGTGAGTTTTTTCGGCGTTTTTCCTCACTTGTAAGACAAATGTCAGGACATTTTAAGGCCAAAACGGTCCCCGATCAACATATGGCCATCATAATCATCATTATTCATATTCGTCTTAGATTATGTTTAGGATTAAGGACTCTCCTGGCGCACCACTACCAACACCATCACCCGACATATCATCGGAGCAGCCGTAACTCCATCTTCCCGGCGCCCAATCCTCAGAAGTGAGTTAAAACTACATCAATGTCGGGAGAACACCAGGAATGTCGAAATGACATCCAGTGGCATTGAATAAAAAAGAAGGAAAGTATGATATACTTGTATTTTTATTAAACAGAATTCATGCTTTTTCTTTTATGAACATTTTCTTTTATGTTATGGCCAGCACAACAGCTGACAAATATCCATCCATAGTAATTCTGCCCAAGGGCAGGTCCTTCACTGCAAACATAGCATTTTCATGTTATGCTTGCAGCTTCACTAGGGAAAATTGTAGGTGTGGTAGCTTCCCGTTGCTTTCCACACCGGTGAAGGATGATGGTAATGGTAAGGATGGTGATGATGACCATATGATTTCGGGGACCGTTTGGGTCTTAAAGTTTTCCTGGCATTTGTCTTACAGGTGAGGAAAAACCCCGATAAAAACCTCACCCAGAAAAACTGCCCCGACCGAGGATCGAACCCGGGCCCACTGCGTGACAAGGCAGCACGCTACCTCGAGACCACAGCGGTGGACCTGACAAATATATATATATATATATATATATATCTCGAGAGATTGCTTTTTGGTAAAATCCTGTATATAAGTTAGCTAGCAACAGACCCCTCCCCCCTTTTAAAAAAATATAGTGGGTGATGGATTCCTGCATCTCAGCTGGCGGGCAGTGACGTGAATGGCGTGACGGAGAGATGGATCTTGCTGGGTACAAAGAATCGCTCTCGTGTCTCGCGTGCCTCATGCATCCGCAGTTAATTGGCCGCACAATTAATTAAGTCCGTTACTCTAACTGTGATGTGCCCTTCTTTACTTCCTCGTGTCCAGGATGCTGTCTCGGTAATTGCAATTATTATTCTGACTATGGTGCTTTTGTTGACTTCCATTAAGACGACGATGAAAGAGAAGGAAAAACCTAATTACACCAAAGTCTTGTAATTATTGATCAAAAGGAAGAGGAATGAAAATAAAAACAAAAATAATTGAGCACTGAAACAAGAGGATATAAGGGAACGCAGAACCGAGTATCTCACAAAAAAGACTCAATGCTAATAATAAATGGTAATTAATCTATGGCACGGCCGCTCCGAAAAGCCAAGACTCTCTGAAGTGGTTGCTGTTACTTTGCAAGCAGAAGACATGACCATGATATGGCGTCAGTGTGGCACATTTTTACTATCTTACATTCACTACTTCACATGATTGTGATTTAGCTACTCAATTTTCCTTAATAGGCTGAAGGAGCTCTTCAAAAACTTACATAACCCATGACTCACTGACACTATCGAAACAGTAGGTTCATGACCGCATAGATGTAATCTCTCCACACATCCCTATCCCGTGCTAACGTTTTCCAATCATCCCCTGTTTAATCAACTTCCCTCAAATCACGGTTAATGTTATTCAACTTCCCTCAAATCACGGTTAATGTTATTCTCCCACCTCATTTTTTGGTCTACCATCTGGGCATTTTTCCTCAGGTTTTCCTACAATAAGCTACCATACCCCTCTTTCATTCCCCATTCGTGTTACATTTCCTGTCCGTCTCAGTCTACGAGACTTAACTGTTCTTGTTATATCTGATTTTCTATAAAGATCACGGTAGCTCACTCATCGTTGCCTTGTCTCTTCATCTCTCTATGGTTCAAAATGTTTTTCCAATAACTATTCCCAAATATTCGTAATATTTTCTCCTCCCTTAGAAACGAGTTAAAATTTGATTATTTTAATCCGGGATAGAATCCTAGAAACTTTTGGACGGTAGTCTGACTCGCTGGCAGTTACACCACAGAGGAAGTTTAAAACATTAAATAATGTAATATATATAAATGAATGTATGTTTGTTTCTTTGTTTGTTTGTTCGTACTTTATGCGCGGCCATACCATTGATCGGATTGTGATGGGGCTTTTTGCAAAATGTTCAGGAGATTCTCGGGATGATCATAGGCTATAAGAGAGTTGTGATACTCAATTCTAACACCTTTAAAAATCGCCCTTTGTAGTGGATAACGTGAAGAAAGTAGTTCTTTGGACGTTTAAATGGCTTACGCTGCCTAAACCATAATAAATACACATAATTAATGTACATAGAATTGAATATCTTCAAAAAGCTCAACAAAAAAGTCCCCGACAACATATGTTTATCTCTTACGGATAACTCACATTAACAAATTTGTCTTTCATTGATGCCAAGAAGATCGGGTAAAGTACGTACATTCCTGTGCAAGCATAGCAGCACATTGCGGGTATTCTTTTACGGATAACTCACGATTACGAATTTTGTCTTTTAGCTCATTTATGCCAAGAAGATCGAGATAAATAGATTCCCGGACATCAGCGGGTTATCAGTACGATGAATCTTAAAGTAATTACGATATACATCTATAGTTATTTTTCATTTTACTTATTCAACTAATCATAAGAAGAACATTAATTTTTGTCTTTCGGCTCATTTATGCCAAGAAGATCGAGATAAGTAGATTCCCGGACAACGCCGGTTAAAGAGGACGGGGTATCTAAAAATAATTACGTTATAAATTTTCCCTTATACTTATTTAACTAAACATAAAACACACAAATTGTCGTATTTCAGCTCATTTATGTTAAGAATATCGGGATAAGTAGATTCCCGGGCAACGCAGGGTAATCACCACAGTGTATCCAAAAAATAAAATTTATAATTTTTTTTCCTTTTACTTATTCAACTAAACATAATAGCACATTAATATTTTCATTTATTTAGGCGTAGCAGCGCACGCCGAGTATTAGCTAGTCTTATATAAAATTGTATCTTGAATAATATGCTGCAGATTGTGAGCCGAGAATGCTAACAGAAACACCTCTATATGATAAACACTATGACCAAACACCGAGTTAAGAGATACAAACGAAATTTAGGTATTGTAACGTATTGCATAATGAACTAAAAACTTATTAGAACAAATTTCATGACGTCGTAAGACGAAAGTCTAGTCACATGTTATTGCAGAGATGGTTCAGTATCAAAGTTCACAAATCCGCTTCCCCTAGCCCAAAACCCTGGCTATACATGGCGCTCAGTGACTTACGAAGTAGGAGTGACTTCCTTGGTTCGTAATAAAATAAATCATCAATTGGTTAAATCACAAAGATTTCCTCAGCCCCCCTCTCTTTCCCCCCATTTTATTATTGTTTTTACCATCCCTTCTATTGGAGAATTACCCTCAAAGCCGGACTTATCATTTAATGTCTTTGACTGGTTGCTTGTAAGCAGGAACTCTGAATACATTAGACAGATACAAAGTGGTGGGACTTTTTACGTCTGTGGTTAAAAATGTGCCAATGTCGTCGCCGAAGACAATTCAGGACAGTATAAGACAAGAGACGTGCACCCCAGACCTAAGGCGGAGATTTAAATTCCCTACATCTCCGGGAATCAAACTCGGACTGCAAGAGTGAAAATTTGGGACTCTGCCGACCGCACTTAGGTGAAGGACAAGCCATAAAGACATGAGGTTTCAAGTAATAACTGACTCTATAGCTTAGAGAATTCTTTGTTTCAATTTCACTTTAACTAAAGCTATCTATTAGTCGATATCTGATCCAACTGAGTCCAGTACATATCACCGATATTCAGATCCAAAATATCCACCTCTATGTTATCCCTCCGTCAACGACCAGGGCTTCCTAATGTACTCTTGCACAAGAGTGTCTTACTAAATATTTTTGAAAGCATTACTAACGTTATCAAAAGATTAATAGAAGCTATAAAATCATTATACAAAGGATTAATTTCGAAAATAAAAATTGGAAAGCATATAACAGAGGGATTTACTATCACAAAACGTTTAAGGCAGGGTTGCAGTTTATCTCCAACTCTATTTAAAATTTATCTGGAAAGAGTACTAAGAGACTGGAGGAAAACAAAATTTAAAAAATTGGCATACCAATCCAAAATACACATGTATATTCACTAAATTTTTCAGATGACCAGGTATTAATAGCACAAGACCGCGATGACATAGAATGTATGGCATAAAAACTAAAAGAATAATTTGAAAATGGAGAATTTTTATAAATACAGAGAAAACTATATATCTGTGTATAGGAGAAGAAATGGAAAACATAAATTTCAACAATGGAGAAGAACTAAAACCTAGTTTTGAATGCACTTATTTAGGAACAAAATTAGACCATTCAGGTGATAACACAGTGGAAAATAAAAATAGAATCGCACAAACAAAACAAGCAATAAATGCTTTAAACTCTGTTTGGTGGAGCAGGAATATTATAAAAAATAGAAAATTACAATATATCAAACCATCATTCAAAGCATTTTAACATATGGTGCTGAAGTTGGGCACATTTTTACCAGGGAAATGGAAATAATTTTAAGTACAGAAATGGATGTTTAAGATGATCATCTGGAAAATCTAGAATGGATTGAATACGAAATAAAGAAATATGCGAAATTATGGGTGTACAAGAGGAGCCGGACATCATAGGCATTATAGAAAATAAAAGATTACAGTGGTATGGGCATGTCAAAATAATGCCAGAGCAAAGATTGCCTAAAATTGTTATGGAATGGATCTCAATGGAAAGGAGGAAGAGAGGAAGACCGAAGAAAACTTGGATAGAAGGAATACAAGCGGCTATGAATATCAGAGGATTGGAAGATCAATGGATGGACAGAGAGGAATGGCGTTTGGTTTCCGGAAGACGGCGGTAGCTTCCATGATACCGGATGATGATTAAAATAATATAGAGTATTTTTATGAATCACGCAGTTATGACTGCGAAAACATAGTTTCTTTTAAGTTGCCACATGGGCCAATATCACTTTACTAACAAATAACAGTAAAATGCATTGAATGTTTTTGTAAATAACTGAAATTGCTGAAACTCGTACTAGCAGTGCTGGAGGCATCATGTGCAAATATTTCCGAGTCGAGGAATGCATAAAACATGTCTATTCATGTAAATACAGATATTACCATAATTCCCAGTAGCGCGGTGGCATAGTTGTATCAACAAACCAATTGTTGTTCTTCATAATACGATTTCATTCTTCATGCACATTCATTTATAATTATCTTCAACTACTTAAGAGTTTTTCGGAGTTAATTGCCGACCGTTATTAACGCTGATAATTATTAGTTAGCACACCTTGTCTTTACTCTTGAATTCCAGAAACGAATGACTGTTTTTAATTTCTTTATTAGGCCCTACTATTGTTGATATGATAGCATTTTCTCAAGGGAAATGTTTATGATAAAATTACAAATTAGTATTCTGAAATCTTCAAATAAACATATGAAATGTAACAAAAGATTGGCAAATATCGATCTTCCTTTCTTTCTTTCTTTCTTTCCTTATCTTAGTTTAACCTCTCCCTTTGAGGCACTTTTAGATGTGCAACACCATCCGCGCCTTAAAGGGACACGGCTGGTCAGGAATCATTTAATTTCATTATCATATACGTACATCATTTTATGAACAAACGAGGACATGGAGGGCCTCCCTGGGTAAGACGTCAGGTTCATTGCAGGCCACCTCCGATAAAAAACGAACAATTTAGACAAAATACACCATTTTTTAATATATTCATACTAAACAACACGAATATGATATGGAGACTGAGATGCTCAGATGGCGTTCGGGGAATATTTGATCTTTAAGGTTTCCTGACAATTTTTCTTACAAGTGAGGAAAAACCCCGAAAAATCCTCACCCAGCAAACCTTTGAGTTTGGGAATAGAACCCGGGACAGCTGCATCTGAGAAAACGACGTTATCACTAAACCATAGCGGTAGACTTGGCAAATATATTGATTGAAAAATTGTAAAATAACAGGAAGTTCGTAGTCTTGTCATGGTCGATTGATTTCCTACCTTCTGCTCTGGCGGTTCAGATTAGATTCCCGGCATTCCTTTCCGGGATCTGTTCAAT
Organism: Diploptera punctata; assembly: GCA_030220185.1. NCBI lineage: Eukaryota > Metazoa > Arthropoda > Insecta > Blattodea > Blaberidae > Diploptera > Diploptera punctata. Next base: position 70,299 of record JASPKZ010009882.1, read on the forward strand.
TATTAAATGTACAGATACGTATTTTGATATGAGTTTGCATTTGTTATCGGATGGTTCTAGTTGCATCTCCATGTTACTTCGGTCTTACAGTTGCGTCCATAGCAGAAATGAGAGAGTTTAATATTCTAATACACTCAACATAACGATATGCATCAGCGAACTGTGGTTAATTAAGTAACTACAACTGCATAAAAAAGTATCGATTCCCGTAATTTTACTGTTGTATTTTATTTAATGTGGATTTTTTAAAATATAAATGGCGTGTGTTTGTTCTAAAGAGTCAATCCCATTTTTAACAGAAATTTAGAGTTTATAAATTAATGTGCATTTAAGTCTATAATGTATTAAGAGACACAAAGAAATTAAACATGGGCTCAATTCTGGAAATGCGTGCTATTATGCATTGCAGAGACTCTTGATGTCCCAACTCCTTTCAAAAAACGTTAAACTGAAAATATATAAAACTATTATTCTACCAGTTATATTATATGGGTGCGAAACATGGTCACTTAATTTAAGGGAGAAAGGAGATTACAAGTATTCGAGAATATAGTACTTAGGAAAATTTATGGATCAAAGAGAGATGAACAAACAGGTGAATGGAGAAGACTACATAACAATGAACTACATGGTCTTTATAAGAAGCCAGATATAAGAACAGTTAAGTCTCGTAGACTGCGATGGGCAGGACTTGTTGCACGTATGGGGAATGAAAGACTTGCATGGGAGCTTCTTGTAGGAAAGCCAGAGGGAAAACGCCCAGTTGGTAGACCAAGAATGAGATGGGAGAATAACATTAACTATGATTTGAGGGAAGTATATTATACAGGGAATGATTGGAAAGCATTAGATCAGGATAGGGATATATGGAGAGATTATATCCGCGCGGCCATGAACCTACGGGTTCAATAGTGCCAGTGAGTAAGTAAGTAATATATTAAGAGAACTAACACATCTGACAAATAGAACAGCTAGGGCGAAGTATTATGCATAATCTTTATAAGACCTTACCGTTTATGTTACATTACAAAAAACATTCCTTCACACCACGATTCTCAATAATACATATATTTTGACTATTTTCTTTCATTCGATTTTACTAGATTTCCCCTTCTTGTCTTTTCATTGTTTATTTTGTTTTACTTTTTTTTTCTCTTCTTCACAAAAACACAGAATACACGTCCAGACCTAGGGAATAAATGTAAAAGCCCCTACCCTGCTGAGATTCGAAACCAGGTCTTCGGATTGAACACAGTACGAATTTCATTAAACACGACAATCTTCCACTTCAGATGTTACGTCTGTAAATGTTTCTGACGTAGTAAACAAAAATTCCTGGGTGCAAACTTCATTCAAACCACTAATATAATCTCGGCTTCAAATTTATAGGTCTTCTGATGTAGCACGATACATAAAATCCACAGAATGTAGCTAAACTAATTATCTATTCATTGAATTCTAGTATCAAAATATTATGCAAATTTCGTAAATTATCGTTATCAAAAATCTCAGATTTAACAAAAAGCTGGACATACATCAAGGCCTATGAACTTTTAATAAATATGTGGTCATTCATCCTACCCATATTATCTCCATTTCATTCATGAATTAATAGGCCCTTCCTTTTCAGCGAATTAAATTGTTCGAGACATACTATGCAAACGCCCTCAAAAATATTCTGGATTTATTTTAGGATTTATTTTCACCACAAAAACATATTTATCGTACAAGAAATTCCTAACTGAGAAGACATACGTATTTGCATGCAGCTGGCATTATTTTTAACTCACATGCAGTCCTCGTCTATGATAAACCGTTCATTGGTGTCAACGCAATAAATTTCTATTCACCAAGATTTTTTTGTGCTCCAATGGGCTTCACACCATCTTTGAATTTATAGGGTTATGTTCATATTCCAAGCTCCATTGTGGGCGAAATGGCAATAGTCTCTAATACTTTCTTTCAAGGGTTAATTCCAAAAAGCGGACAAGACCAAAGTTATAAATGTATGTGTTATTACATCATCATGATATTTATAAGTGCACCATCGGGGCTAATGCTTAAGCAGGAACCCGGGGTTCTCCTTTCTAGGACATCCTGGAGAACCAAAAGGAATCGCTCACCGCTTGTCATTAATTTGGCTAGCCGCAGGGCCTTTCCACCCAGACTACTTAAGGGTTAGGTTTAGAGAGGGATGTCATTTTCGTCAGGAGTAAAATTGTAACCATTGTATGCCTACAAATTCAATCAAGCCTCTATATAACATTTGGATTCAGGTGACACCCCTAAAATGATAGCCTTGTGGTGCAACATGTCTGTTTCCAAATTTATTAGAGCATATTTTTCATTATCTCAATTTCTCAAGTCCCGCGCCGTCGCGTATTGGTTAAGGCAGGATGCCTGGTGCAGACCTACAGGAATTGCGCTGGTTCGAGTCTCCATGGGGTAGAAACTTTCTCATGTAATTTTTCGGCCAGAATGGGCGGTACCCACTCAGGAGGAATTTGGGTAGCCACAATAAGTAGCGGCTGCAGGTTGAGAAAACCAGCTATAACGGCTGGGGGACCCGATAAACTGACAACATGTCACCCCTGTACTGGCTGGATGATCGTCTACCTCTGTGATTAACACATGTGGATGTGAGACCATCAACCGGCTGGTAGGCCAAGGGCCTTCTAGGCCTATCGCACTATGGAATTAAGTTAATTTCTGAAAAAAAATAGAAATGAGCCTTACATGAATTTAACTTCAATCCGTCCAACTAAAATGCTACTATGCTACAAAATATAGAAAGCTATTGAGGTACACAGAAGACAAATATTGGGACTTGCATAAAATGTAAATGAAATAACACATTTATTTGTAATTTCTGAAAAAAAAATTGAAATTAAATTTTGGACTGATATTTCAGTGCCAGTCAAATCTGTTTCCACTGTTATATTCTCAACATTATAATTATTCATGTCCACCGCTGTGGTATCTAGGTAGCGTGCTGCCTCGTCACGCAGCGGGCCCGGGTTCGATCCCCGGTCGGGACAAGCTTCCTGCGTGAGGTTTTTTCGGGCCTTTTCCTCACCTGTAAGGCAAATGTCAGGTAGCTTTGAGGCCAAAACGGTCCCCGAACATCATCTTGCCACCATCAACATCATCATTACCACCCCCGGCGTGGAAAGCAACGGCAAGCTACCACACATTCAATTCTCTAGTAAAGCTGCAAATCATAGCATGAAAATGATATGATTGCAGTGAAGGACCTGCTCTAGAGCAGAACACTGTAAATAAAAAAGTATTAATCAGTGGGGTGCTGGTAGTGTGGAATATGGGGCGATTTAATATGAACCGTTTGTTCAGTGCCAATAAAATTTATCATATATAGGGCCTATTAGATGAAGCTGACAAATATAGTATCTGACATATCAACATCAAAATTACCGTATAGCGACCGTGGATTTATATTACAAAACACTCGCCGTAATTCGTGGTCAACCCCTGAATATTTATCACTGGTAACCATGTATATGCCTTCTAACAATAGGAGCCATTGAAAAATATTAAGTTGCTACTTAATAATTACTAACTAGGCAGCGCATTTTCGTTCCGATGCAAATTACGAAAGTTATCGATTAGTATAGCCTGGAGTTTACAGCATTCAAACTATTTCTCTGAATTTTACGTCTGGACGGTACCAAGAAAGGTATAATCCGGTACATAATGATGGAAGATAACTTGGTGTTTTACATAAACAACGTCGACAATGGAGCATGTGCATTTACTAAGACTCATGCCCCAAATCGGAGTCAGTGACTAATCACGAATCAATGATTTTTTTATTTACAACCAATCACAGCCGTGTTTCGCCTAGAATTTACCAACTAAAGTTCATCATAATAAAGAAAGCACCTCCTTTTTAATATTCTGAATAGGTCATACCATTATTTTGCAGTGACTGACTCCCCAAGAAATACGGCTAGCAGATTGTATATAATATAGTGTATGAATGTAAACACATAGCGCATGCAGGAGTTAATATAAAAACATTTGTAGCAATTGATTTCACCACCAAAAGAATAAACCATTGTTTGCACTTTCTTAGACGTATTTTTTTTCCAGGTAACATTCCAGAAAAATATAATTGTCATATTTACATCATTGGACATCAGAAATGAATTAATATACAGTTTGATGTGTTTCATTTTTTCTCCACTAGAGAGCATTCTTACAATATTGCGTTCCTTTGGCAATAAATAGTATGATCTGGTTGCAGTGATAAACAAAAGAAGCAAATGAAGCGTACTAATCGTCTCTCATTTGTTTTCAAACATCGCCGTTTACATTAAATATATAAACATTTTAAAATAACTATATTTAAATAATGATTTGTGAGCAAACAGCTTAATGTTATTCGTTAAATAGTCCTAACAAATGTCACACTTGATTTCCAAATTCTCTAGATAAATTCACGACTCACTTCGTGAGTCGTGAATTTATCGATAATTTGGAAATCACTCGTGGCATTACTTCTGATTATGTTTCATCTCTGCGTATCTATTTGCAGTTTTAAACTGCTTATACATTCACGTGACTTAATAAATGCACAAGAAGAAACTACTCGATCCACTCTACGTGAGGGAACCAAAATGCTCTGCCTCTTGATAACCTATTAGTTCATATTTCATAATTGCCATTTTATATTAAATTAGACAAGAATATATTTAACTTATTCAGAGCTTTGTATTTTAGCAAGCGAAACAAGATGCCACTTCTAATTAATATTAAACGAAATTCTATACTATTATGATGCATTCGAATGATGATATTTCCTGTGCAACAGAACAATATTCATCTTGCCTTGCGATAATCCAATGATCATGTTTTATCTTTGTACACACTCAATCAGATTAAACAGATTCTAAGGTAGCGGAATACAGAACGAACCGTCTATAATCACTGCTTGTCTTTAGAGCAAGATGCCGCAGGTTTAATATTCTCGAGAAGAGAATTGTACGGAGTTATGCGACAACCGGCTATGCGCCATTATGTAAGTTCCGAGAAAAAAAAGGTTATTTTTTTTACATTTTAAACTCTAGCAAGAGCTATTTAATTATTTCTGGCTTGATAATTGCTTATTAGAAAATATTATATATACTGATTCGTACTGTATAAGTAAAAACTATGTATATTTATTTTAACGGTCAGTATTTCAATTTTGCACTTAGACGTAATGAGAATGGTGTCAAGATATTTCAGCATCAATCAGTTAAGCGCCGCAAAAGGGAGTTTGCACTGTTGATGCGTATTAGAGTGGGATACTTTATTTTGTGTCAATCAGCCAAGTGTTAAGGTAATGCGTATACACTGTTGATGTAAAATATTGTGTCATAATATTACTGTAGTAGTGTTTGTATGTACAATACACTTATTATTAATATGTGTTTATATGTTCTATTGTTTTGTAAACTTCATACATATTCCATTATGAAATGTACGTGTTAATTTAATAATGTTTTCTAAATACATCTAATTTAGTCATACAATTAGAGTACATACAAAAAAAAAAACACAAAAATAATATAAAAAAGAACAGGCATGCTGTAACAATTTTGTGGAATCAATTTTTTTTTATTCCTTCGAGTAAAAAATATCGATAGACATCCATCAACTTGCACACTAAATATTTATTTTGAACTGTAATACGTTTTTTAAAAGGCATATGCATGACTAATAAAATGCTTATGTAACTGTAAACAATAATTAAAATAAGTGGAACAACAGTAAATAATACAAATAATTTATCTCGTACTTTTAATATGATTTATTCACATTGGATATTTGTATATATTAAAATTATCATACAACAAATTTAGAAAGAAATATAGAACGAAATTTACTAGCCGATGAACAGTAGATCTAATAACTCCGACGCCTAATATTACAATGACCTCTGAATTGGCAAGCGCCTGAATTTTTATCTTTATGTTTATATAATAGAAGTAGGATGGATTTCATGTAGTAAAAAAAATATATGATTCACGTAGTAAATAACATTTTTACATACAAGCAGTGAGACAGACATGCCTTTCCATTTTCTCGACAGTTCTCATGAACCATATCTGAAATTTTCTGAGCTCTGGATGTGATTATAACATTAAAACATCACACTGAGTTGACAATCTTCTCTATTTATTGTAGCGCCAAACCAACAATACTCAGTTATGCATCAACAATATAAGAGCAGGAAAATATGGCGCTAAGCTGCATGATTCAAAATTTAGATTAGTATTAGGACTGATGGCGTTTGTATTTTTCTTTAGTAATAAGGCTATATTTAAAGATTTTGGTGCTGAAAGTGCAACAGATGGCATGAACATATATTTTTTAATGGAGCATAGCCGATTGATGTATAACGCCGTGCAATATTTTCCTACAATGAATTTCATACTTGATTTTCATGTGAACAATTTTTTCCCTTCCGGAATTTTAATCTTAATGAGTGATCCGAAAGCTGACATACTAAGAGGGATAGTCTTAATTATCCTATTCTCTATTAGGCCTATGAACTCACTTACTTACTTACTCACTGGCACTATCGAAACCGTAGGTTCATGGCCGCGCGGACATAAGCTCTCCATACATCTCTATCCCGAGCTAATGCTTTCCAATCATTCCCTGTATAATTTACTTCCCTCAAATCATAGTTAATGTTATTCTCCCACCTCATTCTTGGTCTACCAACTGAGCGTTTTCCCTCTGGTTTTCCTACAAGAAGCTTCCATGCAAGTCTTTCATTCCCCATACGTGCAACATGTCCTGCCCATCGAGGTTTACGAGACTCTTAACTGTTCTTATTATATCTGGCTTCCTATGAAGACCATGTAGTTCATTGTTATGTAGTCTTCTCCATTCACCTGTCTGTTCATCTCTCTTTGGTCCAAAAATTGTCCTAAGTACTTTATTCTCAAATACCCGCAATCTCATCTCCTCCCTTAAAGTAAGATTCCATGTTTCGCACCCATATAATATAACTGGTAGAATAATAGTTTTATATATTTTCAGTTTAACATTTTTTGAAAGAAGTTGGGACATTAAGAGTCTCTGCAATGCATAATAGCACACATTTCCAGAATTGAGCCTATGTTTAATTTCTTTGTGCATCTCATTCCTATTTGTGATTATTGTTCCTAGATATTTGAATTCAGCCACTTCCTCAAAATTTCCCTCATTTGTCATTAGTCGTCCATTTCCATTATATAATGTATTTCTACGTGTGACCATATTTTTAGTTTTATTGATATTTACTTCCAGTCCTAATTTCTTAGTGTTACTCAATAGAGTGTGCGTGTTGTCCTTTAGTATCTCCTCGCTATCGGCCAATAGTACTACATCATCAGCATAAACTAACAGCTTATTAATACCATTGAGTTGTGAGCTTTCCTCATTCTCTAAAGATTCAATGGCATGCTCTAGTACAAAATTAAATAGTAGAGGAGATAGTGCATCTCCTAGCTTCAACCCTTTCTGGATTTCAAAAGTGTCCGAAAACTGTTTGCCTATACGCACCCTACTCTTTGTGCCATTTAGACACATTCGTATAAGTTTAACTAACTTTTTAGGAATTGCGAACTCCAGCAGGATACTATATAACTTCTCCCTCTTAATTGAATCATATGCTTTTTTGAAGTCTACATATAGGCCTAGTTGATGTACAGTACCATTATATTCCCATTTCTTTTCTAAAATCTGTCTTATACTAAAAATCTGATCTGTTGTAGACCTGTTTCTTCTAAATGCACATTGATGTTAGGCCTATGAACTACACTACAAATTTGTTTTAATGATGATGCAATGATTCTAAGTATACTTATGTGCTAGATAGAAGTTTCATGAACGGATTTTACCTATAGAAAGTGAATATTATTTTCTAATTTTTTATACGACAAATAATTTGTACTCTAGCTGAGATACAAAAAAAGTCTTCCAGTGGTAAACATTGACATACTAATTCAACTGCCCAATCATCTTATTTTATTTACACACACACGAAATTAATTTACTTTCGTTTAGTCTTCTAAAAGATTATCAATTACAGGTATAATAAACTAGCTAACTAACTAATTCTCTGGTAATATTGAACCCGTAGGTTCATGGCCGCGCGGACAGAAGCTCTAAATATAGTTCAGCTCTGGCTTCTTTAGCCTCTTTGTAGGGGTCTATGGTGTGTGGTGCGGTAAGAAGTTAAGGTGAATTGTAGGTACTACCAGAAACGATCCTCAGTTTAGAAAACACAATAGTTACTGCAAGTTGAGTTTTCTTATTTATTAGTTCTGTGTTAGTGAATATTTTTGTTGTCTAGTAAGTTTAGAGTGTTCATTATAGGATAGCGCTCTATTTATAACAATTTATTTTATTATTATTATTATTATTATTATTATTATTATTATTATTATTATTATTATTATTAGTCCACCGCTGTGGTCCCGAGGTAGCGTGCTGCCTTGTCACGCAGCGGGCCCGGGTTCGATCGCCGGTCGGGACAGATTTTCTGGGTGAGGTTTTTATCGGGGTTTTTCGTCACCTACAAGACAAATGCCAGGGAAACTTTAAGGCCAAAACGGTCCCCGAAATCATATGGCCATCATCATCATCCTTATCATTATTATTATCATCCTTCACCGGTGTGGAAAGCAAGAGGAAGCTGTCACACCTACAATTCCCTAGTAAAGCTGCAAGCATAGCATGAAAATTCTATGATTGCAGTGAAGGACCTGCCTTCAGGCAGAATTAGAATGGGTGGATTATTATTAATAAGAACATGTTTTTTGCTTGGCTACTAGTTCCCTCCCCCACTCGGCAATGTTCCCTCCTACCACGCACCAAGACGGCTACAGTTTTCAGAACTGGACTGTACATCCCTATCCTGAACTAATATTTTTCAGTCATCCCCTGTATAATCTACTTCCCTCAAGTCATGATTAATGTTATTCTCCTATCTCATTCTTGGTCTAGCAAGTAGGAGTTTTCCCTCTGGTTTTCCTACAAGAACCTTCAATGCATCTATTTCATTCCCTATTCGTGCCACATGTCCTGCCCATTGCAGTTCACGAGATTTAACTCTTCTTAGTGTCTGTTCAACTCTCTTTGGTCCAAAATGTTTCCTAAGAACTTTACTCTCAAAAACTCGTAACCTCCTTTCCTCCCTTAAAGTGGGAGTCCATGTTTCGCATCCATAACAGGTATATAATTCATTCCCTAAATAAGTGGTAGTAATATAGGCCTAATAGTCTACTGCCCAGGAAATTGGATGAACTCCTTTCTTCTCACTTCCTAAATAATGGGTATCTGATCTTAGTATGTTTTTTCTTCTTTTGTAGTGGAATCCTTGTTGAGTCCAGTGTTGCCATAACCACAAGCAAATACCTGAATATCTGTACAAGTCCGAATTGAACATATTTGTCCTTGGAGCCCTGTTAGCTATATGTGTAGGTGTACTTATATTAGAGATATCTAAATTTTGCACCAAGATATAAATCTCTATTTGTATAAAATATATTTCCGGACAATTAAAGAAAATTGTAATACATTAATTTCATTCGCTATCAATCAAATGTTGGATGTATATGCCAGTCGTAGTGTGTATTTGACCATACGAATTAAAAAGCATAAAAACAAATAAGATAAAACAAATTAATAAACAACTGAATTAAGGAATTGAGGGGCACGCCCCGCCATAGCGTAGGTTAAGAAAGTAAGGTAAAAGACTGAAAACTGAGGGTTTGAGTCCCAGTGGAGTCAGTATTTATAAACTGAGCAGACCTTATGGCAGCTTCATGGTCCTGGGGTCGACTCAGTCTCTAACTGAAATGAGTACCAGACGCTTGTTCTGGGAGTAAAGGCAGCCGTCACGCAGGACTGACTATACGGCCGACTTCAGGTACCGATTGTCTGAAAAGTGGGAGCCTTAACCTCCTATTTCCAGTGATTCTAAGGTTTGTAGTGACATCACTTGACTTAACTTAAAAATAACACTGAGCAACAAAAAATATACTTCTTTTTGTCTCAGAAAGAAAAATATGTGACTCTGATAGTATTTTTTCTCCTGAATTCAAATATGATATCGGTTTTTCTCCACCACGCAAGGTTTCCGAGAGACGCAAACACTTTAATATTTTCTACATTCGTAACTACACAATATTCGAACATTCGGACTCACCTAGAAAGTAAGAAATGACGATTTTCTGCTGTATTTCGCCTGTGGAGCATCCCTCTTGATGGCCCAACAATAATCGGCCAGCATATTATGATTCAATTTACCTTGATATCTCTTTTCCATTGCTGAAATCTCCTGATGAAAGTGTTCCCCGTGCTCATTGCTCACTGCTTCAAGATTTTCCGGAAAGAAATCTAAGTTTATTAAAAAATGTTATTTAAATATCAGTAAAACTAAATATATGGTCACACGTAGAAATTCACTATATAATGGAATTAGACAGCTAATGACAAATGAGGGAAATTTTGAGGAAGTGGCTGAATTCAAATACCTAGGAACAATAATCACAAATAGGAATGAGATGCACAAAGAAATTAAACATAGGCTCAATTCTGGAAATGCATGCTATTATGCATTACAGAGACTTTTGATGTCCCAACTCCTTTCAAAAAACGTTAAGCTGAAAATATATAAAACTATTATTCTACCAGATATATTATATGGGTGCGAAACATGGACTCTTACTTTAAGGGAGGAAAGGAGATTACAAGTATTTGAGAATAAAGTACTTAGGAAAATTTTTGGACCAAAGAGAGATGAACAGACAGGTGAATGGAGAAGACTACATAACAATGAACTACATGGTCTTTATAGGAAGCCAGATATAATAAGAACAGTCTCGTAGACTGCGATGGGCAGGACATGTTGCACGTATGGGGAATGAAAGACGTGCCTGGAAACTTCTTGTAGGAAAGCCAGAAGGAAACCGCCCAGTTGGTAGACCAAGAATGAGGTGGGAGAACAACATTAACTATGATTTGAGGGAAGTAGATTATACAGGGAATGATTAGAAAGCATTAGCTCAGGATAGGGATGTATGGAGAGCTTATGTCCGCGCGGCCATGAACCTACGGGTTCGATAGTGCCAGTGAGTAAGTAAGTAAGTATTATTTAAATTCCCCACTACAGGCCTCGGGAGGTCCTTCGGGTAGTACGAGGTTAAGGCTCCCACTTTTTCTAGACAATCGGCACTTTGTGTCAGCCGGGTTGTCAGCCCTGCGTGACGGCCGCCTTTACCCCCAGAACAATCGTCTGGTACTCATTTTCGTTAGAGGCTGAGTCGACCCCAGGGCCATAGTGCCGCCAGAAGGTTTTGGTCAGTTTAAAAATCCTGACCCCACCGGGACTTGAACCCTCGACCTTCCGACTTGTAGCGCAGTGCCTTAACCACTACGCTACGGCGTGCACTTTATTTAAATTCACTAATTGAAATTGAAATAAAAAAAATTGTGGGTGATGGAGAAATTCCGAATACATATTTGAAAACACAATAAAAGCTGCATCAAGTACAACTACTGGTACTCATGAGACAAAAATCATGTTGACCACCGTAATCTAACTAACATTTCTTCTATACTTCGTTTCACAATTTAAGGAGAAGCCTAACAGATATAAAATTATACATTTCCTTTTCTCATTCAATTTAATTTTGATTTGCTGAATTCATCTATTGATGTTACACTTCCCAGAACAATTTTACTGAATATAAATTATTTATTAATTCACTTAATAATTTAACGACACAGGAAATTATTATAATTTTTCTTTGTTTTGATTTACTGAGTTCATCCACTTCAATTCCACTTCGAGAATAGCTTCCATGTAACTTGTTTTTGTATAAATGTGTATATAAAATGAAACTTTTTTTGTAAAGTGGGGAGAGATACTTGGCTTACAATAGCAGGCCAGCAGGGAACATGTAGTGTAGGCCTCATTCAGCCAGCGTTACGATTAATATACTGACTATAAATCCATATGTCCTACATATACAATGCAATCGGAACTTTAGAGACAGCTATATTGTATTGGAAGATGATTAATGCCAGACTGCTAGCATCAATACAAACAGAGAGCACATGTTAATACGGTAGTGGCTCTTGTCTTCGGTTTCCAAATCATGCAAGTTCCATGTCCATTCATCATGTCGGTTTCCTTCCAATGTGCAATGGCATTTCCTTATCAAAGCCTCATACCAAACATTAACTGTTCCATTCAATGTAATATTATATTGACAATAGCACCAAGCCTGCAATCAATAACTTACCAATACTCAAATATTTTTCAAATACTGTGTCTCTTGTAAATGAAAAATAATTATTGTCAAACTCAAAGAAAGAAGAGTAAATCGATTAGGAAAAGACCATCGGATCCTTACTATTGTACTATGAAATATGTATAGTAATGTAGGAACTCGATAGAGATAAAACCTTATTAAATTATTCATTTTCAATTATTGAAAAACACCAAGAAATAATAGCTAATAAAAATTTATAATAAAAATTTATAATAAATAATTTATATATAGATCTTTCATTTTTCTCTTTTGTATCTCCGTTTTACCTCGGCAGGAAACAAACGCCGATATTCTCATAATTATATACTAATTTATTATAATCATCAACATTATTATTATTTAATATAAATACATCAGAAGGGGTATATTAGGGGTATATTACATGATATGAAAATTTTGAGTACGTAGGGGTAAAAGTAGATAAAGAGGACAAACAAGAAAGTGATATTATGAAAATAATGAATAAAAGAAGAACAATAACAGAAATCACAAATGGAGTCCTATGGAATAGACATATAACTAGGAAAAATAAGTTACAAATATATAATTGAATAGTTATAAGTACTCACACATATAGAGCTGAAGTTTGGAAATTCAATAAATATTTAGAACAAAAACTTACGTCGATGGAAATGGATTTTTGAGAAGAGCAGCAAGATGTTCAAAATTAGAAAAAATGAGAAATAATGCCAGACGAGAAAATTAATATTAAATATTCAATAGTAGATTATATAAGATACAAACAATTAAATTGGTAAGGACATGTACGACAAATGCAAGAAGAGAGATTACCCAGAAAGAACATTGGAATAGTGTCCACCTGGAAGAAGAAAGAAAGGAAGGCCTCGAAACTCGTGGACGCAAGAAATAAGAACTGGAATGAGAACAAGATGACTGGAGGACGTGGAGTGGATGGATGGAGACCAGTGGAGAAGGAAAAATAAAACTTTAGGCACAGAAAGATATGTAAACATTGAAAATCTATATGTAAATGAATAAATTATTTAAATTATTATTATTATTATTATTATTATCATTATTACCATTATCATGATTATTATTACTATTATAATACTTGGGTAAAGAATGAGTTTCTTGTACGAGATAAGGGGTGGAGGAGGAGGAGGAGGAGGAGGAGGAGGAGGAGGAGGAGGAGGAGGAGGAGGAGGAGGATAGGAAGCCAGTCTTAACGGAACCCAAGTGATTTAACCCTATCTGGATGGAATCCCCTGATTGAAGATAGACTTCTCTAACTGCTGTCCACTAATGGATGCCAGCGACTCCCCATCCTCCAATTCCCTAATGTTCTGGAAGGCGGAAATGGGACAGACTCCGGCTAGATAATCAGCACAAATCTGCCAGCGGCGTCATAAAGAAGCTGTAAATGCTCAATGACTGTGTCGCCACTACTAAATATATTTCAGTTCTCTCCTAGAATAGTTCAACCCTTTAGAACAGAGAGACGCTTAAATTGAACAAATAAATAAAAAGTTTAAAAAAACTTTCACAACTTGATCATCAGAATTTGATTCATACACAATAGCACAATACATTTTCTGTAATACAGGAATAAATAGTTAAGTTCAATGAAAGCTAATTAAGGCTGCAAAACTGATTAATTCACTGGCACTATCGAAACCGCACGTTCATGGGCGCCCGAAAATAAGATCTCCATTACAGGAGGTCAAAATCTGTCTTGCTACCGCTCGCTATCGTAAGCGAGAGCGGTTGAAAGGGAGTGCGGCTAAGAGAGCCTCGTGTTCCGGTAACAAACGTTCGAAAATGAGAATCCCGAGATTCTCGCAGTGAGTTCGACGTATGAAGTACAGTGTTCGTGCCACATAAATGTTTACTCCATTTACGAAATCGTATATTTCTCAGCAACTAAAGAAATTCCCTCATTTACGAATACACATATTATTGATCCCTATTAGGTTCGTCTTCCGGGCATATAGGCCGTGGTCCAGTCGTTCTTCTACTCGACGTTTCGTCTACTGCTGGGGTAGACATCATCAGGAGATACTGCGTGCTCTCTGTGAACTCCTCAACAGTCGGCTGCAGACTGGCTGGTCGTTGGAAACTCCCTCCCTATTTATAGCCCGGAAGACGAACCTAATAGGGATCAAGACGCCGGCCGTGAAAGCCTACAGTTATACACAAATTATTATTATTATTATTAGTAGTAGTAGTAGTAGTAGTAGTTGTTGTTGTAGTAGTTGTAGTAGTAGTAGTAGTAGTAGTAGTGTAGTAGTAGTAGTAGTAGTAGTAGTAGTAGTAGTAGTATTGAAGTATAATCTATAAAACATTTTAAAGGTCATTCCATAAAAAATCCACACACACACACACACACACATATATATATATATATATATATATATATATATATATATATATATATACTGAACTCGTATCTTCAAAAGTTTACTTTGTTTTATTAATGACTAGCTGTACTCTGCGACACGTTGCTGTAGGTAAGTCAGGTTAAATGGAAAGAATGTTATTCATTGGCGTAAAATGTGTAGGATAGTGTGTTGGGTTTTATGACCAATCGATAGAGCTGATTTTCATTTTCAAAAAGGCATATGTTTACATGTCACAGGTAACACACACACATATGTATATGTAAACACGCGCGTACTTAAATGCAACGTTGTGTTAAAATTTCAAAGCAACCGGTAGAGAACTTTCGGATATTTGAGATTTTGAACAAACGAACATTTACATTTTTACTCTTAAGTTGTCCTTCCGAGTTGAAGTTGCTTTTACATCCGATAGATGAAACTGTTTTTCATATTTTTAAAATATATATTTACCTCTCACAAGTATGAGAAAAATTTTGGTGTATTATCCAGAGTCACGGACCGCGAAGAAAATAAATGACTTACAGACACTAATATCTTGTATCAGTTATTTAAATGTGGCGGACCGCAGTGAGAACGAAATCTACCATAACTGTTATATTGTGTCGTTTTTAAGGGTCTAGGAGTTGAATATCATAACTCCCTTATATCGTATGTACATCCCGGGAATCTCCTGAACATTTTGCAAAAAAAACATCAAAATCGGATCAACGTTATGGCCGCGCGTAGATTACAAACAAACAAATGTTGATTTTTATATATTAGATTATTTGCTGTTTTTTATATCCTTTGAAAGTTAAATTTCGTAAATGTTGTTGATTAGCTATTAATATATGTGTATCATCCATTCCCTAACTAATCTCCAAAATTATCCCATACCATTCCATACTATTATTTCATGTTAATGCATTATTATAAGTTTCAAATAAAGGTTCAACCACTAGTAACTCTTACCTTTTGTCTGAGATTTAGGATTTTTATCTCAAATTGTTTCTCTGCAACCCCTATAAACAGGTAGATTTCTTCGGATTAATTCGTTTTTACCCTAATATTCAGTGATACACTAAATAAACCATTGAAAACTGTTGAGTAGACTGGACCGCAGGGCTGAGGAGATAATCAAACGCAAACAAGGCATTGTCAGAGTGTGCAAACAACAGCATAGGACAGTTGTTTTTTGATTGAATGGTTTGGTTTGGTGTGACTTAGTGATGGTCCACAGTAAAGTCGCTAATACGCAACACTGTTCCTAACTTGACGATCATCTCTATGGGAGCCATAGCACGTGGTGAAGCACCAACTTGTCTGGATCAATTATCTCGCCCTAGGGCAGTTAACAAGCTAAGCTCTCACTCACACCACATCCTTTACTTTCTAGATGTTCTAGAATCCAGATAGAGAAAACACTGAAATTGTTGACTCAGCTGGTAAAATTCTCAATCAGTAATCACCAGAAACCATTAGTACGTTTACACTACTCACTACGTGGCTTCCATCTTTGCTATAAAAACAACTTTCCTGTGGGGTTACTTAGGTAGTTTTACATCAACTTTGTCTCATCTCTAAATAATTTTTAAATTATAATTAAACATGAAACAGGAATAAATTTGTAATTCGAGCTCGTAATTCGGTCCTTTCTTCAAAGTGAAAAAAAAAATCCATTCAGAGATTTTTATGTTATTTGAGTGATTCGTGTGTCGTCCTTTTCGGAGATGGCGGGAGACCGTAACGGGCCACTGGGCCTAATACTTGAAAGGCAGATGATGATGATGAATAAAATGGAACCCAGGGATCCCGTGACTTATTACAGAGTGATTTGATACATTTAGTGTCTACACAGCATTTTATTTAACTCTTTTTAATACATAAAATCAACTGCATCACAAGTGAAATCTAGACGTGAAATGACCAGACAATTTCAGAATCATCTTATTTAACGTACAACAACTTTGTACTAGAACATGCCATCAAATCTTAATAGGATAAAGAAGACCTACAACTCTTCTTCGTCTTCTTCTTCTTCCTTTCATGTGATAGACCTAGTGGTCTGTTACGGTCTCAATCCAACGTTTGAAGGGTCTGCCCAAAGATCTCTTGCCTGGTGGCTGGTAATTTAAGATCTGACGTGGTATTCTTGTTCTGCTCATTCTTCGTACGTGAGATTTCCAGTTGTTTCTCTACTTTTGTACATATTCCATTACTGATTCTGTGTGTAATTCTTTGAGAATCTCAGAACCTACAACTCAACGGTATTAATAAGCTGTTAGTCTATGCTGATAATGTAGTATTACTGGGCGAGAGCGACGGAAGATACTGAGGGCCAACACACACACACACACACACACTCTATTGAGAAACACTAAGAAACTGGGACTGGAGGTAAACATCTATAAAATTAAATATACGTTCACATAGGCCTATATAAGTAAATTAAATAATGGAAATGGACAGCTAATAACAAATGAGGGAAATATTGACGATGAGGCTGAATTCAAATACCTAGGATCGATAATTACAAATGAGAATGAAGTGCACAAATAAATTAAACATAGACTCAAATCTGGAAATGCGTGCTATTATGCATTAAACGGACACTTGTAGTCCAAATCCTTTCAAAAAACGTTAAACTATAAATATATAAAACTGTTATTCTACCAGTTATATTATATGGGTGCTAAACATGGACTCTTACTTTAAGGGAGGAAAGAAGTTTACGAGTATTTTAGAATACAGTTATTATAAATATTTTTGGACCAAATAGAGATGAACAAACAGGTGAATGGCGAAAACTGCATAACATTGAGCTACATGATCTTTATAGGAAGCCAGATATAATAACAGTTAAGTCTCTTAGACTGTGATGGGCACGAATGAGGAATGAAAGAGGCAAATGGGAGCTACTTGTAGGAAAACCAGAGGGAAAACGCCCAGTTTGTAGACGAAGAATGAGGTAGGAGAATAACACTAACCGTGAATTGAGGGAAGTAGATTATGCAGGGGACGATTAGAAAACATTAGCACAGGGTAGGGACGCATGGTGAGATTATGTCCGCACGGCCATCAACCTATGGGTTCGATAAAGTCAGTAAGTTAGTTGGTTTATTTTGCTTGTCGAAAATGTGTGAGCGGGTTCCAAGATTTTACTTCCTTTCCGAAGGAAGCTATATCCAAAAATTTCACATCCATCAACGAATTTTCTTCTTGATACCGCGAATCTCCGAATAATGGACCATTAAGGTAACATCAAAACCAAAATAGTAATTTGATGTCGATTTATATAACATATAATATTTTTCACCTCATTTTGTAACACAGGCACCGTCAAAAAGGAATATACTTGATCCCATGAACCTCTGAACAAGGAACCAGTATGCCAACAACATAACTAACATGGTAATTTGATAATGATAAGTATAACACTTTTGCACCACATATCATAACATAGACGTCATTTAAACCTCTGAAAAAGGGACGATTATGGAAACATCATAATTGATATGATAATTTGATATAGGTTTGAATAAAATGTAACGATTTTCACCTCCTATTGTACTGGACAGTACGTGTTCCTATATATAAGGAAGTTCACTTTAATATAATTTATTCAAATGTAATATGTTGTGTAGGCATATCCTTAATCTTGCTCTTCAGTGTCCTGGACATTTCACAAGAGATTTTACATAAAAGTGAATTTATTTTTATTCGTATTTTTAATGTAGGGCTACTTACTTTTCTGAATGTAGCGTACTTGATTCCTGCCTCTTTTACTGTATTAATTTTCTTCCACCGGTCCTCTACACAAAATCATAGTCTCAACTGTAATTGGTGTTTGCAATTAAATATTGCTGGATGGATGTAGTGCGTTCCAGAAATAAAATAGTCACGTTTTATATTGAAGCTAGTGATATTACTCTACAATATAGACCTAATTTGGTGAACTATAAAGCGATCAAACTCTGTCATACTACCTCTTGCTCTCGTAAGTGAGAACGGCTGAAAGGGAGTGCGGCCACTAGAGTCTCGTGTACCGGCAAAAAAAGAAACCTCGAAAATGAGAAAATCCCGGGATTCTCGCAGTGAGTGAAAATGACAAAGTTCATACCGTAAGAAATTATTACTGATTGCACGAAGCCGTAAAAGTAAAGTAAAGTGATCCCAATACAGGCCTCAGGAGGCCCTTGGGGTAGTAGGAGGTTAACGCTCCCGCTTTTTCTGGACAATCGACACTTGATCTCAGCTGGATTGTCAGCCCTGCTTGACGGCCGCCTTTAACCCCAGAACAAGCATCTGGTACACATTTCCGTTAGAGGCTGAGTCGACCCAGGGCCATAGTGCCGTTTGGGACAGTTTAAAATCCTGACCCCACCAGGACTCGAACCCTGGACCTTCCGGCTTGTAGCGCAGTGCCTTAACCACTACGCTACGGCGTATTCTCTAAAAGTATTGGATGTGGGAGTTGACCTGAAGCTAAAATTTAAAAATCGCTCTAGCAGTCGCAATTTTCGATGTTTCACACGGAAACTAAGTATATCCTATTAAAATAAACAGAGGTAGATATTGTCCAAAAATCAACTACATCCGACCGTTAGAGGTGAGGTTTACCGGAAATGCAAAATTAAAAATTAACACTCTCCATCGCCATGTTTGGTTCGTCGCAATGTATACTATACTATTTAAACAGCCGGTAATTTCCTTTCAACTTATACAAATTAAAATAATAATAATAGCCAAAGGAATTCTTTCTTTTACGAATAAAATTTACGATATTATTATTATTATTATTATTATTATTATTATTATTATTATTATTATCATTATTATTATTATTACTAAAATATAAATGTATAATACATTTATGGGTGATCCCATAAGAAATCGGCAAAAAATTATATACATGGTGAGTCTTAATTACACTAACAAACTGCAGGTACGGTTTCCTGACTGGAAATGGAGGAAAAAATGTCCTATGAATAAGTGTCCATAAATGCATCGTTTCCACGGAAGATGGCACTGAGGAATGACATCCTCTCGGCCCTGTTGCATGGCCTGCTAAATCACCGGACTTAAACTTCCTGGATTTTTACTTCTGGGGCATCAGAAAAGCGTTGTGTTTGCTGAACCAGTTCCTGATGTGCTTACCCTTCAACAGCGTGTCCACGCCGCTTGTAACGCTATTCGGAGAGAGGCCGGAACATGCGAAAGAGTGAGGCAATCCATGATATGACATGCGAACGCGTGCATTGCATTCCATGGAGGCCACTTTGAACATCTGTTGTGATGTGGATGCGATTATGCTATTTACTGTGTGCCGGGACGATTTGTTGTCGTTGCACGCATATCGTTCATTTCAGGACACATGTTTATAGGACCTTTTTTCCTTCATTTTCAGTCAGGAATCAGTCCCTGAAGTTTATCATAAGTAATGCCACGAGTGATTTCCAAATTATCGATAAATTCACGACTCACGAAGTGAGGAGTGAATTTATCTAGAGAATTTGGAAATCAAGAGTGGCATTTGTTAGGACTATTTAACGAATAAAATTAAGCTGTTTACTCACAAATCATTATTTAACTATAGTTATTTTAAAATATTTATATATTTAATGTAAACGGCGATGTTTGAAAACAAATGAGAAACGATAGGTACGCTTCTACTGCTTCTTTTGTTTATCACTGCAACCAGATCATACTATTTATTGCCAAAGGAACGCAATATTATAAGGAGGAGCTTTCTTTAATATGGTAATCATAACACTGATAAATATTTGGTGAAACACGACTCTGATTGGTTGTAAAACAGAAATCATTGAAACGTGATTGGTCATTGACTCCCATTTGGGGCATGAGTTAAATAGTCGGTGTAATTACTACCGTTCACCCTGTATATATTTAAATCCAAATTAACTGATATCTTAAGTTCGACACAATGAAAACATTAACTGCATAACAACTATATAGAGCATTCCATTAATAATCATCTAGGAAGCTACTTACTTTATTTTATATCATTTTAATTTTATTCTATGTTTTTGTTAGTATTAGCTAGTATATTAGCTAGTATTAGATTACATCATTGTATTTTGTTTAGTCTGCATTTTAATAATATCTTAAAATTGTAATATGTACGTAATTTTTGTATAATTTTACTATTCGCTGGTTGAGTGGAAGAGAAGGCCTTATGGCCATAACTCTGCCAGCTAAAATAAATTATTATTATTATGATTATTATTATTATTACTATTATTTTTATATTGACAGCTCTCTTATTATTTAATTACAATTAATCAAACAGAGACCTGAAATTCTGTTTAGATCTTCAGTACATCATAAAGTTTCGTTATAAAAGAAGATCAAACTGAATTTCAGGTTTCAGTTTGATACATTGTAATTAAAGAATAAAAGAGCTGTCAATTTATCGTATTTTTAAAAAGAAACTTTTTGTTTGAAACAAATTTCTCAAAGTGTAATTACTCATTGAACCACAAATAATGTACTTTATTAATTTCATGTTTGTACCTTTATCCAATGAAAAAAATATTTGCATATTTCAAAGTGTTCCTCTAATTGTTTTGAGCAGTGTGTATAATTTTATACACGATCGCTTGAAAATTAGTACGTTGATATTTACATTATTCCAAACGGCTAAATTAAATTAAAGTAAAATTGATCATTTGAACCATTTTTATATAGACAATAAGTTATTCTGTAATGACCAACTATTTTCTGATATTTTTATTTATCGATAGATGAAAGATAACCTCATAATTTATAATTTTGTTAACAATTTCGCATGAAAATGAATTGATGTAAATTCTAAAAACACACATTAAGTGCTGTCGGAGTACATTTTATTGACAATACTAAGTTTCTTTTTTCTTTTTACACATGATATACAGGCTTATATTCAAAGCGTAACACTTGTATCATGTAAGTTCCATCAGATGATTTATTTAATACATTCTCTTTAGTTTTCGCAATCATTACTTTTCTTATAAAGACTGTTTTCATTTCTCACGAGAAATGTGATTCAGCAGGACTCCCGGTCGCTCTCGTTTGCATTCTACTCCCGCGCATGCGTTTGGCACTACCCCTCTCCCACTCCATTGAATAGACCAAGTGCCATCGTAGAAGCAACGAGACTGGGATGCTCAGGAGCGACATTCGAGTGGGAGTGAATATGTACTTGACCGTCTCTACTGCACTAATTACTCTCCTATCTATTTATGTATCTAATTTGAATAAATATTTTTAAATAAACTATTTTTAAATAAGCCAAGTAGGCCGAATTTGTTTACAAATTGCAACTAGTAAAATTAAGCTCCCCTATTTAGCGGCGGTAACAGTGTTTTTGGCATTACAAATTTTAAATAAAAAAATATGCTTTCTACACTATGTACAATTTCCATAGCGTTTTCCCGCCTACATACTTGTGAAGTTATTCATATTGCAAGAAAGAAAACAAATATAATATTTTTATTGTAGATTTAAGTCATCTCTAAACATGAAATCAATTATAGCTTAGTATTTTTAGGGTACAATTAGATGTCTCTGCGCTTAGGCTATATGATACAATTACGAGATATTTTCGCTAATATATTTATGTAACCCTACAATACACAGTTACAAATTGTAATACGGAGATAGATTAGTGGAGCGGTAACGCTAGTAAAATCAGATTTCGTGATTACTGTCCAGTAAAAGCTGTATAAAGCCAAGGATTAAGAATGTACTGAATTGAGAGTTTGTTCAATATTGATTTACGATTAAGCGGTTAATAAATTCCAAATAACGTAACTATTATGCAAGAGGAATGAGATATACAAGTGCTAGGAAGGTAGATATTTTCTTGCCGCATTATTATCTCCAGATCAGAACTCAAAATTTGAACACGTTTCTTTGCTATCTCTTGCAAACTTGAGATCACGTCGCACATAAATAGAAATAAATCCACTTGTCTCTGCGAGATAACTCTTTCAAATTACTTTCATAATCAAGCTCATTTCATTTGAAATAAATCCTATGTTATCTCTCGAAGGTGTGAAACTAGACAACAACAATAAAATCTGCAACACAAGATAAATATAGAGACATTTATTTTTTTATTAACAAGGGAACTGTCAACTATTGCATGCCGAAAGCTACCTTGAAATTTCTAGCAGAGAAGCGTAGCGATAGACAAGTCCGTGTCCAAAAATATTATCTACCTTTTTAACTGCAAGGCACATAAATCGAAGTCAGAATCTATCATAGGAAACCCACTGCATGGAGCATATGGATTCCCAATATGAGTAACAACGGAATGGAGATAGTAGGGACGCACTGCAGACAGGAGGTAGTGAGGGTTACCCAATCTACCAAATCAGTCGCTGTACTACTTCCTTATGAGAGATTTGGCGCTGGATTTTAGTGCCTTGCAGTTAAGAACGGCAGATAACACTGGTCAATATGATTTTTGTCTCATGAGTACCAATAGTTGTACTTATTGCAGTTTTTTATCGTGTTTTCAAATATGTATTCGAATTTCTCCATTACTCACAGTTTTTTTTATTTCAATTTCAATTAATGGATTTAAAAAACTAATTTTTTTAATAAACGTTTTTCGTCCATTTATTATCTTGGCGCAGTGAGCGATGAGCACGGGGAACACTTTCATCACGATATTTCAGCTATGGAAAAGATATATCAAGGCAAATGGAATCCTAATATGCTGGCCCATTATTGTTGGACCATCAAGAGGGATGTTCCACAGGCGAAATATAGCAGAAAATCGTCATTTATTACTTTCTAGGTGAGTCCGAATGTTCAAATATTGTGTAGATACGAAAGTAGAAAATATTATGTGTTTGAAATTATAAATTCCTGTCTCTCGAAAACTTTGTGTGATGGGGGAAAACCGATATCATATTTGAATTCAGGAGAAAAAGACTATGAGAATCACATATTTTTCTTTCTGAGACAAAAAAAAAGTTTATTTTTTGTTGCTCAATGTAATTCTTTGGACACGACCTTCGTAGGTCTATATCACAACGCTTCTATGGAAGAAATTTCAAGGTAGGTTCGGCATGCAATGGTTCAGAGATCCCTTGTACGATTTGTAGTATTAATCTGGCTATATATTTCTGTTACTCGTTAAATAACCTGAAACACTGTTATTATTGCCTCACTCTGATGATTAACAGTTTATATAAAAGAGGGTGCCGCGCGGCAGTGCTTGACATGCGGTGTTGTCACGTTTCTCTTAGCGTTATGGCCGTTTATTACACACGGACAGAAGACATTGATTATTTATGTTATTATTTAATTTTTATGTTATTATTTAGGTATTGTTTAACTTTTAAAATTAAAATTATATATGTATTTATATATTAAATAATTTAATTCCAACATTATATAGCTTGTAGGTCTACATAAATTTAATATATATACAAAATCATGCTGAAAATATTATATTTATTATTATTGTTATTATTATTTATATTATTATTATTATTCTTATTATTATTAACTGTTCGGTCTGAAATATTTTCCAATGTCCGCCACATGTCGAAATCACTTATATATTAAACTAATATAATATGTAGATATTGTATTATTATTCGAGCTATGGTTTGATGAGGAATGTGCCGACATTGTAAAGAAAAGAAAGCTAGCAAAAATGAAATGGTTACACGAGCCAAATGAAGTAAATTTAGAGCAATTGGGTAGTGTTAGACGGGAAACCACCAAGTTACTAAAGAGTAAAAAGAGGGAATATTTCAGAGAGAAGATTAATGATCTTGAAATGAATGCAAAAAATAGGAACATTAGAGAATTATATCAGGGAATTAGTATAGAGAAGAAAGGGTTTCAGGCTAGAACAAACATAATTCGGAATGAAAATGGGGATATGATTGCAGATTCCAAGAGTATATTAAATAGATGGAAAAGTTATTTTAATCAGCTATTAAATGTACATACAGAACAGGAACATTGAGGAGGATAAGTTACAGACAGCAGAAATGCTAGTCGCAGAGCCAAGTGCATTAGAGGTTGAAATGGCAATTGAAAAATTGAAGATGATTAACAGCATCAGGTTCAGATGAGATCCCAGCAGAACTGATTAAAATCAGGGGAAAAAATTGATGGACAAGATACGCTGTTTGCTTAGTACGATTTGGGAAAAGAAGCTCTTCCAGATGAATGGAAGGAATCAATTATCGTACCAATTTATAAGAAAGGAGATAAAACTGATTGCAACAACTATAGGGGCATCGCATTACTTTCAACTTCGTACAAAATTCTAACAAATATATTAGTAAGCAGACTTACTCCCTATATTGATGACATTCTAGGAGATCATCAATGTGCATTTAGAAGAAACAGGTCTACAACAGATCAGATTTTTAGTATAAGACAGATTTTAGAAAAGAAATGGGAATATAATGGTACTGTACATCAACTATACGTAGACTTCCAAAAAGCATATGATTCAATTAAGAGGGAGAAGTTATATATAGTATCCTGCTGGAGTTCGGAATTCCTAAAAAGTTAGTTAGACTTATACGAATGTGTCTAAATGGCTCAACGAGTAGGGTGCGTGTAGGCAAACAGTTTTCAGACACTGTTGAAATCCAGAATGGGTTGAAGCAAGGAGATGCACTATCTCCTCTACTATTTAATTTTGTACTAGAGCATGCCATTAAATCTTTAGAGAATGAGGAAGGCTTACAACTGAATGGTATTAATAAGATGTTAGTTTACGCTGATGATGTAGTACTACTGGCCGATAGCGAGGAGATACTAAAGGCCAACACGCACACACTATTGAGTAACACTAAGAAATTAGGACTGGAAGTAAATATCAGTAAAACTAAATATATGGTCACACGTAGAAATACATTATATAATGGAAATGGACAGCTAATGACAAATGAGGGAAAATTTGAGGAATGACTGAATTCAAATACCTAGGAACAATAATCACAAATAGGAATGAGATGCAGAAAGAAATTAAACATAGGCTCAATTCTGTAAATGCATGCTATTATGCATTGCAGAGACTTTTGATGTCCCAACTCCTTTCAAAAAACGTTAAACTGAAAATATATAAAACTATTATTCTACCAGTTATATTATATGGATGCGAAAC
This sequence comes from Diploptera punctata, assembly GCA_030220185.1. Classification (NCBI taxonomy): domain Eukaryota; kingdom Metazoa; phylum Arthropoda; class Insecta; order Blattodea; family Blaberidae; genus Diploptera; species Diploptera punctata. Next base: position 96,125 of record JASPKZ010009882.1, read on the forward strand.
ATGGACTCTTACTTTAAGGGAGGAAAGGAGATTAAAAGTATTTGAGAATAAAGTACTTAGGAAAATGTTTGGACCAAAGAGAGATGAAGAGACAGGTGAATGGAGAAGACTACTTAACAATGAACTACATGGTCTTTATAGGAAGCCAAATATAATAAGAACAGTTAAGTCTCGTAGACTGCGATGGGCAGGACATGTTGCACGTATGGGGAATGAAAGACTTGCATGGAAGCTTCTTGTAGGAAAGCCAGAGGGAAGACGCCCAGTTGGTAGACCAAGAATGAGGTGGGAAAATAACATTAACTATGATTTGAGGGAAGTAGATTATACAGGGAATGATTGGAAAGCATTAGCTCAGGATAGGGATGTATGGAGAGCGTATGTCCGTGCGGCCATGAACCTACGGGTTCGATAGTGTCAGTGAGTAAGTAAGTAGTAGTAGTAGTAGTAGTAGTAGTAGGACTTTATTAGACAAAAAGTAAGATATTTACAATATTATTTACAAATATGGGTCGCACGGGCAGTAAGCCATACGTGCTGTTGACAGTCCGTTACAATAAAGTAATAATTGGTACTACTGTAAAGAAAAATAAACAAAAAACAGCAATAACATTACAATTACATAAAGAAAACACAATAAAAATATTACCATTAAATAATAACACAATAGCATTATACACTAAAACATTAACATTAACATTACATAAAGAAAACACCAATAATATTACAATTAAGTAATAACTCAATAGCAATAACATTACAATTACATAAAGAAAACACAATAATAATATTACAATTAAATAATAACACAATAGCATTATACACTAAAAACATTAACCTTACAATTACATAAAGAAAACACAATAATATTACAATTAAGTAATAACACAATAGCATTATACACTAAAAAAACATTAACATTACAATTACATAAAGAAAACACATTAATATTACAATTAAATAATAACCCAACAGCATTATACACTAATTAATTTATATATAATTGTTAATAATTAATGGTATTGCATTTTGATAACATATATTTATTCATGAATGAGGTGTTGTCCTTATTTTTCGCGTTTTGTCCAGAAATTTACCGAGGTTTATCCAATTTTTCTGGATTTACCAATAACTCGTAGCATGCCAATCTTACCCGATTTGAATTTAGAAATCTTTCCGGTAATAACTGACGTCTCCAATATTCTAAATCATTACATTTTCCTAATATATGTATCCTCATCTTCAAAGTTCCCGCACATTGGACATATTCGCATATCGTGATCGTCGCTAATTTTTAGAAATTTCCATGCCCCTAACCTAAACCAAGCAAGCCCTGATCTCTCCTTAAATCCTAGGTTGAGTATATACGTTTCTTTTCCCCAGACGTGTTTTAGGTCTCTTTGTAAACACAGTGAGCGTTTTCCTGTACATTCGGCGAAGGTATCTTGTTGGTTTACATCTAAGTACCTCCTCCTTATTTTTCTCCACACGTTCTTGCGATTTTCAGTCCCTTTTTCCCATATCCAGCCCATCCCAATCTTTTGGAGTTCTCTCCTAACCTCGTCTGCCCAAAATTTAACATCTATGTTTTTAATTTGGTGGTCGTAGCAAATTGCTCTAAGCATTGTTTGTTCACCTTGGATTACTCGCAACCAGTATTTGAGTACACGAATTTTACAGTTAATATCGTCCTGGAATGACCCGAATTCATATAAAATTCCACAGTTAGAAACGGCCTTACTAAGTCCTGTAATATACTTTAGAAAATGCGTATATACGTTATTTAGTATTTCCGTTCTTTGGAAACCCCAAATCTCACTACTATAGTGCATGACTGGCCTGACCATAGCTCCATACATTTTTTCTAATGTGCTGACTGGAATATCAGGCACTCGACCCAGAATACCGAGTACACTGTTAAGTTGTCCCCTCCCTTTAAATATGCTATATCAATGTGTTTTTTCCACTTTCCGTTCATTTTCAACGTCGTACCAAGATATTCAAAATGTTTCACGTTTTGAAGAACTTGATCTCTGTATTTCCATTCCTCTGTTTCTACCATAAACCGTCCCATTTTTAAATGTCATTGTTTTTGTCTTGCTAGCATTTACAGTCAATCCCCAATTCCTACAGTATATTTCCAGTAGGTCAAGACCTCTTTGCAATCCCTTGATTGTCTTGGAACAGATAATTAAATCATCTGCATACAACAGGACTGGGATTCTAACATTTCCTATCTCCGGAGCCTCAATTTCTCCTTCTAGCATTACGTCTACAATATCATCAAACGAATAGATTAAATAGCATTGGTGATAAAATGCAACCTTGTCTCACTCCCCGATTGGCTTCGCTGCTCTCTGTAATGTGCCCTTGGTCTACTTTTATACAAAATTTAAAATATTTATAAATTGACATTAAAGCATGTATCATTTTACGAGACAATCCTTTCCGATTTAATTTTTCCCAAAGTGCGCTTCGGTCCACAGTATCAAATGCCATCTTAAAATCAATGAATGCACAAAATAATTTACCCCCCTTCATTTTCAGATTGTCATCAATTAATGTTCTCAGAACAAATACGTTGTCCACCGTGGAGTACCCTTCTCTAAAACCTGCCTGATATTTTGAGAGCCTATTGTTCTCTTTAGCCCATTGTCTGATTCGTTCGTAAAGTACTTTACAATATATTTTTCCGAACACTGACAGAGAGACAAATTCCCCTATAACTTTCTGGTATCTGTGCCCCACCTTTCCCTTTGTATAGCGGTTGGATGACACCTGTCGCCCAGGCTTCCGGATAATCTCCTCCATTAAAAAGTTTGTTGAACGCAGTTTTCAAAACGTCTAATAATTTATTGGATGATATCATATTTTTCAAGAATTCCCCTGGTATTCCATCAATTCCAGGTGCTTTACCATTCTTTAAACATTTGAGTAAGTAAGTAAGTAAGTACATATCACAATGAATCACTGATAAGCATACCATTAATTACGGTATACAATTTTATAACTGGATCAAATGTTCTGCGTCGTTCCGAGTTTTAATTGAAACTGAGGGAAGAACAGCAATGTGGACATCGTGGTAGTCGCGGCAGTCGAGATCTTTGTATTTTAATAACATATAACAGCTGCGGGAAAACAAAGCGAGCCGCTTGTTAAGCATCATAGTGAGGCGATAATACCCCATTATATTGCAGAAGTTTAATATTAATGTTTGTAACATGTAACCAAATCACTTCATTAGATAAGCATATAGGGAAGAAAACTAATACATTTATATCGCAGCGAAATATTACTTCCTTCAATATACAATGTGACCACATTTTTGAAACGCACTACGTCCATCAGCATTGTTTACTTGATGTCAAGCATGACCGTGATTTTGTGTGCAAAAACAATAGTAAAAGTAGGTTGGAATTAATTACATTATGTAACAAACATAAAATTGTGTTCAATCTTACCAGTTTGCAACATGAATATTAAGAGCTTACCCCACACAATCAATAAATAATAGTTTAAAAAACTTAAACTACTCGCTTTATTAGAAAACCGAATTAAAAATGAAAAATAATTTTAATTTCCAACACGCTTGGGATAAAATTAAAGTATTCAACAAAAAACAAATCATCTCCAACACATCTAGAATAAAACTAGAGTTATATATAAAAACAACTTTAACATCAAAAGCGTGAGGTGCTTTTTATGGTTTTTACGTTTTCTTCTTAGAGACTTTACTTTTACCAATATCTGTTTATTATCAAATATATTAACTGATATAGAGCACCACACGCTTTTGATGGAAAAAGTGCTTTTTTTGTAGATAACTCTAGTTTTATTCTACATGTGTTGGAGATGATTTTTTTGACCACTTCAATATTATCCCAAGCGTGTTGGAAATTAAAATTATTTTTCATTTTTTAGTTCGGTTTTCTAACAAAGCGTGATGTTTAACTTTATTTTATATATTTGTTTATTTATTTATTTATTTTTTAGTTTGGTTTTCTAAAAATGTAAATATCTATAAATTCGATACTATTGTAGTATGAGCTAAAAGTAATAATCCTCTAAAAAATCATCTGGGCAGGATTTGAACCAGTGACCTATGGATTACTGAAATTATATACCGCTATAGTCCACCACTCTACCAACTGAGCTACCAGAACGATAGATTAAAAATTCGATACGTCCTCAACCTATTATACCGGTCTTCATTTTTTTTGATGTCCTGATGATACTGGCCAGTACCTTAGAAAAAAATTATGAAATTATTGCATTGTCATTGGTCCTTTACAAGTATACAAAGTTTCAAGTCGAACCAATGTTTTAAGTGGGTGAAAATCGTGTTGAAAGATTCCATTACATGGATAGATACAGGTCAAGCTAATAAAAAGCGTGTAAAAAGAACACTGGTCATAATTCTTGGTTGGAATTACACGTTAGGCACTAGAGACTCCACAGATTTCAAAACAACCATGGCGAGCTAATGATCTCACCTGCACAATAAAGTGTTAGATAGTTTATTGTCAGTATAAGTTAGAATTGTTAAGTGAACTATTGTAATGCTTAAATTGGCAATGCATCCTATAGGATACATTGATTTCATTTACTTAATGTTTTTATAGAACAATAGAAAAACAAATGAGGAGAAATTACCCCATTTGTGTCAAATTACACAATAATGTACAATGATAACATACAGTTCTAGATAGTTATGTTTTCACTGCGGTCCGAAACATTTAAAGGGACTATGTAGTGATTTACACATAATAAATTAATTTTACGTCCAAAAGTATATTTCAATATTTCTCAGCTTGTGTTGCTAATAACTAATTGAAATTTTGTGTAGATATACTCCGACACCTTGTGCATCTAATGGTATAAGGCAGAATTAATTTTTTTTGTATCTAAAGTAATTACAATATGTTAACTGATGGCCTATTTTACAATATTTTAAAACACATATTATTTTCAAGTGTACTCTTCTTCAACATTTTTTATTCAAATTCCTTGATTTTCTATAAATTTGTTAAATGATGTCTGTTCTCAATTTTAAAGCTAAAATTATTTAAATACGTCATACATAACGTAAAAAATAAAATATTTAGTTAGAGAAAATATTTTTAGTGATTTCCAGTTCAGAAGATGATCTACAAAGAGCTATTTTTAATTTGGAAAAAATAAGTGCCAATTACAATTTAAAAATATCAAAGACTAAAACTAAAATTTTAGCATTTAAAGGACATGATACCTTATGAGCAAAAATAGTAATTGATAATACAATTTTAGAGCAGGTGAACAGTTTTAAATATCTAGGTATCAATTTATCATATGTTAAAATTGAGGATTTTAACGACAAAATAAATAAATTTAATATAATGTTTGGCACTATTAAAAGAACCCTTAAAAACACAAGAAAAGAAACAAAAATTAAATTTTATAAAGTAATGGCTGTTCCTGCATTGATGTATGGATCAAAATGTTGGACGATCACTCAAAGACAAGAACAAAGATTGGAAGCAGCTGAGATGCGATTTTTAAGAAATATAGCAGGATATACTCTGCTGGATAAGAAAAGAAATGAAGATATAAGAAAGGAACTAAATATTTTCAAACTTACAGACCGAATAATTAAATATAGGAACGACTGGAACGAACATATTGATAGAATGCCAGAAGGAAGATTTCCAAAATTATTGCTAAAATATAAACCGTGCGGAAGGAGAAATGTTGGTCGCAAACACTAAACACTAGCTTTCATGAAACCGGAACGAGCCAACAGGCTAAATCCCTGGATGATGATGATGATGATGAAATATTTTTAAAAAAAGTCAATCAAATTAAAGATTTTTTATATTGAGCTTCAGAGTGGAATATTTAAATAACTTTGGCTGTAGAATTGAGAACAGACATCATTTAACATTTTTTTTTTAAATATCAAGGAATTTGAATAAAACATCTTGAAGAAAAGTGCACTTGAAATTAAATATATATACACTTCCCAAAACAATTAGAGGAACACTTATAATAAATTGAATAAGTAATTGTTTTTTAAAGCTGTGATGCTGAAAGTTGGACAATATGTAAATTGAATTATTAATTTTATCATTGGATACAAATTTTAACGATCCATGGCCTAAATACAGAAAAATTACCTCAAATAACAAATATAGAGAATTTTTTTTATTTTGGAAGGCATTGGCCACTTCTAATTGGCAAGTTTCCTGATGTTGCTATAGTGACGAATGTTGATTATTGCCTTGTTTATTGAAGTCTCTGACAAAATGAGGCATTTAAATGAGTTTGAAGTGTATCATGCTCTACATCTTTTACGACAAAGTCAATCTCTGCGACAAGTGGCTAGAGAACTTGGGGTTTCTCATTCCGTGGTGTCCAGGTTACGCAACAGGCACAGAGAGACAGGTTAGTATTGTAGAAGACGTGGTCAGGGCCGTACATTTAAAACAAGCCCCCAGGATGACAGATACGTTGTTCTTTCTGCTCTTCGACAGCGTACAAAAACTGCAAAAGTCTTGCAGAATGACCTTCATATGGCTTCCGAAATCCGAGTTTCAGACCAAACCATAAGGAACAGATTAAGGAAAGAGAATATTCGTCCAAAAAGGCCCGTTAAAAAAACACGCTTAACAAATGGGCATAAGGCAGCAAGACGTACGTATGCTGAAAACCATGGCGATTGGAACCTGAACCAGTGGGAGTCTGTGCTCTTCTCGGACGAATCCAGGCATCGTCTTACACGTTGTGATGGTCGATTGAGGGTGTGGGGACGGCCAGGAGAAAGATTTTCTGCAGAGGCTGTACAGGAAATTGATAGATTCGGAGGAGGTTCCATAATGGTGTGGGCAGGAGTTATGTACAACAATCGTACGGACCTTGTACTTGTTCCCCAGCGACTGAATGCTGTCCGGTATATCGAGCACGTTCTCGAAGAGCATGTAGTACCTGCTGCCATTGGAGTAGGCCCTGGATTTCTGTTTAAGCAAGATAATGCCAGGGCACATTCTGCGGCTGTCACCAGGGATTTCCTGAGGAGGAATGAAATTGAGGCAATGGAGTGGCCAGCGGTAAGCCCAGACCTCAACCCTATTGAACACTTGTGGGATCTTCTAGACAGGAAGGTCGGGAACCGACATCAAGCTCCACAAACTCTGCAGCAACTTGGAGATGCTCTGAAGGAGGAATGGGAGAATATCCCGCAAGAGGAAATCCAGAATCTTATTGGGAGCATGTCACGAAGGTGCCAAACTGTCATCGAATGTCGTGGAGGCCATACACGATACTAACTCTATGTAACGAGTGTTTAACTTTGAAAAATAAGCACAAGATTCAATTGCTTACATAGCGGAATTATTTGAAAAGTTAATTGTCAGCGTTATTCATTTGTTTTTACTGACATGAGCAATAAATAAATAACCACAAATAATGTACTTTATTAATTTCATGTTTGGACCTTTATCCAATGAAAAAATATTTGCATATTACATAGTGTTCCTCTAATTGTTTTGAGCAGTGTATTAAAATGTTGGAGAACAGGCCATCCGTTAACATGTAATTACTTTAGATACAAAAACAATTAATTATGTCTTAAACCACTGGAAGCACAAAGTTTCAGAGTATACATATACAAATGTTCAATTAGTTATCAGCATTACAGGCTGAGAAACATTGAAATATACTTTTGGACATACAATTAATTTATTATGTGTAAATCACTACCCAGTTCCCTTAAATAACACTACAAATTACTGTTTCGCCAATTTAAGGGTTGAATGATGAGACGAGTAAACTGCATCAATTAAAACTAGCTTACTATTAACATTAACTTGGTCTCATTTATCATATTCCATGACCTATAAATTCTTCATTACAAAGTGTTTTTGATAGATAATGGTTACCATGACCACTTCTGGTTATATGTTTCAGGGTTTCAATCCCGCCCGGAGTCGGCTGATTTTTCAGAGCATAAAAATGTTAAGTGTTGATTCCTTCAGAGCGGAATTAATGTCGCTGGTCCCGTATCGTAAATTTACAGAACGTAAAAGAACCTCAGGATTGAGTAATGTGACATCTTAGCAAAATATTTCGACCTTTCACGCTCCGATTTAAATCGTGATGCCAATGACCTTAGCTATTAAAGTGCGTCGTTAAATAAATTAACATTACTTTCAATGTGACATTAAAAAAAGCTTTAATTTCTTTAGAAATTATTTAACAGCTTCTCGCAAATATATTAACAAGTTACAAATATATTAATACGTTACAATTTAAAATAATATATTTCACTAACAAAACATTTTAATTATTAATTTTAATACCACAATGCTTTAATTGGTAGTTGGATTATTCATTATGCATGCATTTTGTGGTCAGCCACAAATAGCGGAGTTATATCTATTTTAAAAATAACGTTAAAATACTGGTGATATTTTATTTCAAGTGACCAATTAAAATCCTGTGTTAAATAGAGTATCTATTCAGGTGTCATGAGAATGTACTTGATTAAAACGCAACAAGTATAAGGGGGATCCAATATGGCCGATATCGCTAAAATTTAAATACTGCTATTGAACTACATGTTCTTTTTCGCTATCTATTGAATCAATTTGATTCTAATTTTCAAAGGGAATATTAATAAACCCTTGTTCACAGCTTTATGTAGATGCCTTTCTTAAAACCGATTATTATTGCATTTACCATATAACACTGAGCAACAAAAAATAAACTTTTTTTTTCTCAGAAAGAAAAATATGTGATTCTGATTGTATTTTTTCTCTCCTGAATTCAAATATGATATTAGTTTTTCTCCATCACGCAAGGTTTCCGAGAGAAGAGGCATTTCTAATTTCAAACACTTTAATATTTTCAACATTCGTAACTACACAATATTCGAACATTCGGACTCACCTAGAAAGTATGAAATTACCATTTTCTGCTATATTTCGCCTGTGGAGCATCCCTCTTGCTGGTCCAACAATAATCGGCCAGCATATTAGGATTCCATTTGCCTTGATATATCTTTTCCATAGCTGAAATCTCCTGATGAAAATGTTCCCGTTTTATTTTACAATGGACAAATGGACGAAAAAACGTTTATTAAAAAATAATTATTTAAGTCCATTAATTGAAATTGAGATAAAAAAAACTGTGGGTGATGGAGAAATTCCGAATACATATTTGAAAAGACAATTAAAAACTGCATTAAGTACAACTATTGGTACTCATGAGTCAAAAATCATGTTGACCAGTGTAATTGATGTTGAAGAAATGCAGATAGGTTAAAACTTATGTTGGCAAAAAATAAATGTGTCCATTTAATGAAAACCAGGAATTTAAAATCTCTGTGACATGCTACGTTCAAAGTTTTATTAATTTAACAATAAAAGTTATTTATGTCACAAGGATTGAAAGTGGAGTCTGTCGTGATGTTTACGGACGAATCATAATCGACGGTAGCATAATTTAACGGTTCTTTAAAACATATTGGATTATTGTAATGTACAATATTTAATTTATGTTAGAGCTTATTTAGGATTTGATCAATTATGCCATAACCCTTCAATAATAATGATAACAAAAATGATAATAATAATAATAATAATAATAATAATAATAATAATCCTTCCTTGGTAATTCTGCCCGAGGACACTTCTTTCACTGCAATCATAGCATTTCCATGCTATGCTTTGTAGCTTTACTAGGGAATTATATTTGTGATCGGTCGCTTCCCGTTGCTTTCCACACCAATAATAATAATACTAATAATACTAATAATAATGATAATAGTGATAATAATAATAATAATAATAATAATAATAATAATAATAATAATAATAATAATAATAATAATAATAATAATAATAATGTTTAAGTTATTAGCATAAACACCATTTCGGGATTGGTTATTGAAAGATGACACAAAACTAAATACCTAAAATTTGCTGGTCACAATTGTACCAAATGTTGACATGTAATATAATAATTTGTAAGTAAATAAGGGAGATTGGTCTATTAAATTTATATTCAGGACCTTGACTTGTTTACAATATAATAATTTGGAAACAAATGAGGGGAATTTTTCACATATTTCCTATCATGTACCACCAGTTATTTACATGCAAACTTACTAATTAAGTTTAGCACGGCTATTAATATGTTAGTGAACGTGGAGTCAATTTTCAGAAAATAACAGGATTTTACTTTCATAATTACCGATAATTTTATAATGCTGTAAATTGCTAAAATAAGACATGGTATGAAATAAATTGTTCATCCACAATAATAACAATACAATCTGAAAGACCATGCACTTTGTATCTAATAATTTAAATTGGCGATACAGTTATTCTAAAAATTTAATTGAGTCGCTCAAAATGACCTTAACGGAAAGAGCGGGGGGCGTCAAAATACAAAATGCTACCTCTGGGAAACGGACTGATACGGGGGGACCCTCCTCCTCAACTTTTTTCAACCAGGTTTTAGAATATGCAGAGGGAGGAATTTCTTTAAATGCTAGATGATACAATCTACAACAGATTGTACCAGCGACATTACCTAGCTTTTGTCGGTGAATTACGCTTACGGAAATATTATACAGTTTCGATACATAAGTACATTTTCTACCACGTTAACTTTTTGACTTACATGTTGGTATACACAGTAAATCAACATGAATAAAAGTCCGTTGTTCCATCTTATGTTTCGAAGCAATGTAATTGCCAAGTTTATACACTATGTTCTCCTAACAGCAATATTCTTTTCTGAAAGCTAACAGTTCTTCCTCACTCATAAGATAGTCGTATGAGTTCTATTGTTTTGTTGAGGTGTAGCTTTCATTCTTCCGCCAAGAAATACATTAAGTTTAGTTTAAAATATTCTGTAAATGGTATTAGAAGATCTCGGGGTATAAGGCCGTGGTTAATAAATGGTGTTTTTCCCGACGTTTCACCCTCGGCTGTGAAGGGAGAAACACAGCCGAAATTCCAACCAGGGAAAATTACCTACAAGAATTCGCCACTGAAGATGCCCTACGTAGTCGAGGGAGAAACATCTGGGAAATATGCCAGTTATGGACCACGGCACGAAATCTTATACCATGACTTCCGACCTTGAAAGCCTGTATTCTATAATACCCTGTAAATGTTAGGTCATGACTGTAAATTTCATTGCCAACTTCATTCAATATTTAACCACAATTAGATATCAACATTCGTTAACAAGCAAATACTACAATTTCAATCACATGGATTGGTACAATTTCTATAATTTTCCTTGGTTATATTAGATATTCTTCGCAAAGTAAAAGAGAGAAATATTGAAAAAATAAAATAGCAAGGCCGTACACGAAGTTATGAAGAACAACCTATCAATTCAAGAGCTTCGGAGTTATTTTCTGTTCCATTTATAAATATCTCAGAGAAAAGGATTTACCGTCAGGGATGTATTCTTGTGTGGGAGTGAGCAATGACATTCATTGTGTATATTCACAACAAGAAACACTGTTTGCGACAAGTTTGTTATATTTAGAGAGGAGCAGAACTAACTTCATCGCCGGGATGGATTGGTAAAGAGGATTCTTGAAACGTCAAGGAAATCTCAGTTTGCGAAAACCTCCTAAAAGTCTCTCTAGAGCACAATTCCGAGGGCTGTATAAAAAAAAGATGTACAGAACTGTTTTGAAAAAATGGAAACAGTTCTCAAAGATTATGAGCTATTCAATAAACCAGAATGTGATTTAAATATGAAAGAGTTTGAGACTTCCAACTACAGAGTAGATCATTCATAATTGTATCTTAGAAAGAAAAAGAGTAATGGTTTCTTTAACTAACAAAGAAAGAAGTGAAAATGTAACTGTTGTTTCAAACTGTAATGTGGCAGGTTGCAATTGTACATTTCATATATGACAAAGATAGAAATAAACTACCGGAGTAAGATTCCATTTTGAATTAGATTTTATTTTCAGAAGAACTAAGTTAGTATATATTTTTTTAATTCCTTTGAAATGTGGATAAACATTCATTTTTAATTACAGAAGTTTAAAATTGTGTTTTATAGGCCTACTAATATTCCATACTGTAAGTATTAATGATTGGAAATGTACCATCCATCCATCCGCAGTAATTCTGCCCGAGGGCAGGTCCTTCACTTCAATCATAGCATTTTCATGCTATGCTTGCAGCTTTGCTAGGGAATTGTAGGTGTGGTAGCTTCTCGTTGCTTTCCATATCGGTGAAGGATGATGATGATGATAATGATAAGGCTGATGATGATGATGGCCTATGATTTCGGGGACCGTTTGGGCCTTAAAGTTTTCCTGACTTTGTCTTACAGGTGAGGAAAAACCCCGATAAAAACCTCTCCCAGAAAAAACTGCCCCGACCGGGTATCGAACCTGGGCCCGCTGCGTGACAAGGCAGCACGCTACCTCGAGACCACAGCGGTGGGCAAATGTACCATATACGATCACAAATGCACCATGATGAATACAATTCCAATCTAATCACAGATTGAAATGTGATACAATATTTAGACAACGCGAAACTTCTTATGATTCCATGAGCTCTACTATTGTACATTAAAGTTTGCTTTTCACTATGCAAGCTCAAGATTCACATTAATACCAATGTAAATGTTGAAAAACAATTTGCTGTAAAAGTGATCGAAAATATAGGCCTACCACCTTACCATATGTATGATTGTAAGACGTGATGCTGCATTAATAGATGGCTTGAATGAATTGCTATCGACTACCGAAAGTTTATGTTTTCAGATAAATGAAAGCATAACCAAATATATAAGCTGCCTTAATGAATATGAACCCGGACGATCACATACAGATAGTAGAATATAACTTTGAGAGGATCGAAATATTTAAGTACATATCATGGTTAAATTTTACCAGAGTCTAACAATCATACAATATAATTACAAATTAGGCTGACAGCTAGCAAATGAAGCTATTATGCTTTACAAAATATACTTAAAAGAGAAATTGAATAAATTATGTTTAAAAAATATTCGTCATATCGTAATTTATGGAAATGATCAACGACTGACTAATATCTGGGAAAGTAAAGTCTTTATTTGGACCAATACTTGAAGAAGAAATATGGAGGATCATGACAAAAAAAGAACTATAAATTATTACAATGAAACACAATAAAACTACCTAATAACGACAATACCATATTTGGTTGAAAAAAAAATCAACAAAAAAAATCATTGTGTTAAATTACAAATAAAGCTCTCATATATGCATGACCAGTAACAGTTTCATCCCCATTCTGTGAATAAATTCTTAGAAAACGTGCATTTACAATTAATATTTTATCTTTGTTGTTGGCTTATAGGAATCACATGACGGTATTCTCTACCCCACAATAATTTAAGGATTTCTGCATTGATTAATTTTTTTATGATTTATAAAATAATCCACTTTAACTGTCAGATGTAATCTCTCCCCTTCTCACTCTCACTTGACCATAGATTATTTTTTTATAGATGACACACGTTTCCATGGTCTTAGAGTGTCACGACTGTGGAAAAATTATTTTTAATTCTGGAACACATTATTGTTCGTTGGCCATAGCATAACTAGAATTATTCATCAGTGCGTTTACTTCGCGCACTCCGCAGGTCCGTGACATCATTGTTGTACTTGGGGAAACAAGAGGTGAATTGGTACTACTTATTACTTAAATATATAGACTCATTTGTTATTACTGAAAAGGCATTTCAAATCTGAATTTGTACGTAAAAGTGATTCTAAGTGAAGCAATACTTATAACTGACTGCAAAATTATCGCTTGTGGCACAAGACAGGGGCCGTCTCAACAATAAAACAAACAGAGACAGCATTTTCTTTCAGGTCTATGCTAGGGGTTATAATTTAGAGTGAGAGGTAGCCCTTAGGCTATAAGACGACAATTTAGTTACGGACCCCACCCGCAAGATAATGGTGGGCGAAGTTTACCGATATTTAAATCATCTAAACATAAAACTTAATGAGGAGATTTGAGGAATATCCTACCCACAATGAGAAGTGGTCATAGCGTTTGACTCTGCCTGCCACGCGCGCTGTCGATCGTTCTATTCTTCGAAGTCATTTGAATTGTTTTAAATGTTAATTATAATTGATAGTTATCAATTACTTTAATATATTTTATTATGGGCACATTCTGTGTACACCGAAGTTCCGCCTATGGATTTAACTCACATGGTAGTTAAGGGTCTCTCTGAATAAGTGGTTAGCACAAATGGCAGGACCACTTCAGTGGTATGGACATGTACAACGAAATTTGGAAGAACAGTGGCCTAAACGGGTATTGGATTGGATGGTACCAGGCAGAAGAAAGAGGGGGGAAAGCAGAGGAACATGATATGAGCGAATATATGATGCCATGATAAAGAGGGACAATGGGAAGACAGTAATCTCTGGAAAGCAAGAATCAAGAGCGAACTGCTCTAATGTGGAAAGTCTGTATTAAGTATTAAGTATTAAGTATTAAGTATTAAGTCATGGGGTAGCGTCGATCCCCGGGTTCGATCCCTGTTCTGTAAAAATTTTTGAGTGAGATTTTTCGGGCTTTTTCCTCACCTGTAAGACAAATATCTGGAACTTTAAGGCTCAAACGGTCCGCGAACATCATCTGGTCATCATAATCATCATTATCACTTTCGCCATATTTAGTGTGTGTGTGTGTGTGTGTGTGTGCGTGTGTGTGTGTGGCGTGTGTGTGTGTGGCGTGTGTGTGTGTATGTATGTGAATGGTGGTTTCGTCTAATAACACTGAGCAACAAAGAATAAACTCTTTTTGTCTCAGAAAGAAAAATATGTGATTCTGATAGTATTTTTTCTCCTGAATTCAAATATGATATCGTTTTTCTCCATCACGCAAGGTTTCCGAGAGAACAGGCATTTATAATTTCAAACATTTTAATATTTTCTGCATTCGTAACTCCACAATATTCGAATATTCGGACTCACCTAGAAAGTAAGAAATGATTTTCTCCTATATTTCGCCTGTGGAGCATCCCTCTTGATGGTCCAACAATAATCGGCCAGCATGTTAGGATTTCATTTGCCTTGATGTCTCTTTTCCATAACTGAAATCTCCTGACGAAAATATTCCCCGTGCTCATCGCTTAATGTGCGAAGATTTTCCGGGAAGAAATATAGGTTTATTAAAAAATAATTATTTAAATCCATTAATTGACATTTAAATAAAAAAAACAATTCCGAATAAGCCCTACATATTTGAAAACACGATAAAAAACTGCATTAAGTACAACTATTGGTACCCATGAGACAAAAATCATGTTGACCAGTGCAATATGTTCTCTCGGAGGAGGCCTTGACATTGAGCTGATCATTCATTCGGGGAGGCCCTTCATGCACTGTGCGGTCAAAAAAGTATGTATGTAATCCATAGTTAAAATTCCTCTGCCACAGGTCGTGTCACCTGAAGGACCAGGTGACGTGAGGCACGTAAAAGTACCGATAAGGTGAGAGATTAAACTGCGTTAATTGAATGCAATTATCTTAATGGAAAACCAGACGTAATAAGAACAGTTAAGTCTCGTACGCTGCGATTGACACGTGTTGCACAAGTGAATAATAGAAGAGGGGCATGGAAACTTCAGCTAGGAAAGGCAGGTCCCGAGAAGATTGGCCAAGAATGAGGTGGGAGAATAATATTAACAATGATTTGAAGAAGATTAATTATACAGGGATTAACTAGCAAATGTTAGCTCAGAATAGGGTTATATTGAAGGCATATGTCCCTGCGGCCATGAAACTGGAGTTTCAAAGTGTATTAGTATGTTACAGTAAGTAGAGTCTTCAGGTTGAGATAATAACATTTAACGGCTGGGCGACCCGATAATCTGGCCACATGTCTCTTTACGGCACATATGGATATGACGCCAGCATCCAGCTAGTAGGCCAAGGGCCTTCTAGACCTGTCGCATCATGGAACTTCTATGTAGTTTTAAAACTGTGTTGCATTTATTATTCAAAGTGCAAATGAACAATCTTGGTACAAAATACAAACAAACGCTAGATTCATTTGCATGGTAATTGTTAACAGGAAATGTGTCTCTTAAACTACTTGCACAGTATAGAGGCTCGTGAATGCAAACATTTTTTGCATTTGTCTCTTGCTGGGTTTCACTTGCACAAGGATTTTATTCCATAAACACATGATCTCACATAACATTCATGTGAAAGTGCTGTATATTAGCAGGTCTTTATCAGTCTCCATTTACATCATGTTTCATTTCACTTGTTATCTTAAATATCCCGTAGTTTAATTTCACTTGTTATCTTAAATATCCCGTAGTTTCATTTCACTTGATATCTTAAATATCCCGTAGTTTCATTTCACTTGTTATCTTAAATATCCCGTAGTTTCATTTCACTTGTTATCTTAAATATCCCGTAGTTTCATTTCACTTGTTAACTTAAATATCCCGTAGTTTCATTTCACTTGTTATCTTAAATATCCCGTAGTTTCATTTCACTTGTTATCTTAAATATCCCGTAGTTTCATTTCACTTGTTATCTTAAATATCCCGTAGTTTCATTTCACTTGTTATCTTAAATATCCCGTAGTTTCATTTCACTTGTTATCTTAAATATCCCGTAGTTTCATTTCACTTGTTATCTTAAATATCCCGTAGTTTCATTTCACTTGTTAACTTAAATATCCCGTAGTTTCATTTCACTTGTTATCTTAAATATCCCGCAGTTAAGGGAGATGCATATACACTCTGCTCTTCATTTTGCTTGAATAATATTTAATAATAATGAATAAAGGTAGTGTGTTACCACCACAGACCATAGGAGGCCCTTGGGGTAGTAGTAGGTTAAGGCTCCCACTTTACTAGACTATCAGCAGTTGATGACAGCCGGGTTGTCAGCCTTGCGTGACGGCCCCCTTTAACCCCAGAAGAAGCGCCTGGTTTTCATTTCCATTAGAGGATGAGTCAACCCAAGGGCCATAGTGGCATCACAAAGTTTTTAGTCAGTTTTTAAAAATCGACCCCCATCGAGACTCGAACTCTCGACCTTCCTTTTTTTTGTTTTTGTTTTGTTTTGTTTTTTTTTTTTTTTTACTTTCCTCCTGTTGTAGGACCTTCACTCCATTTAAGAGATTTCCAAGATACAGTAAAACGTGTTTAATCCGGAACGTGAATAATACGGAAATATTTCCAATGTGAACAAATATATTGGTCCCGGCGAAATAATAGTAATTTTACGTGTATTTATTTTACATAAAACGGAACCTGCCCAACGCTAAAACGGAAAGATATTTCTATACAATTCACGAAAAAAAATATAAAGCGGAAAAACAGAGAGAGAAATAAATTAGTTTCCACGCCATTGAATACCCGTTAGGCCTAAAACAACAAGGAATGATTCCTGCCGCCGGGTGAATTCTACCTATACCTGATATTTTCTTTCGGCCTCACTGCAAACCCATTATGCGAAATGCAGATACTGTGCATGTCTTAGAAACAACCATTGCACTGTAAAATCTTAAAGTAATTTAAGTTCTGGGACTGATCTCTCACAGATAGCGTTCTGAATTTACGAAATAATGATGGGTAAAACGTATATTTCATTGCCATTAAACGAAAAAAAGTGAAATTGATTGAAGATAAAAGACTCCCAGTGCGCGAAATAATGACTAAATTTAAATGTGGAAAAACTCAAGTTTATGAGACTTTAAAACACAATGAAAAAATAATGAATGAATGGATGCAAGAAAATTGTAAAAAAAGTGAAAACTAAAATAAAAAAATAAAAAAATGAAATAAAGAAATCAATGAAATAGTGTGGGAGTGTTTTACAAGTGCACGATCTAAAAATCTCCAAATTTCCGGAGCGATGCTCCAAAGTCAAGCTCTGGTTGTTGCTAAATCCTTAACGATTTAAAAGCATCTTCATGTTGGTTTTACAGTTTTAAAAGACAACACAATGTAGTGTGGAATGAAATTTGCGGGGAACCAAAGGATGTGAACAAAAGTGTAGTTAGTGAGCGGAAACCGAAACTGCATACTTTAATTTCAGGATACGCGCGTAGGAGACATTTTTAACGCTGACGAAACGGGACTGTTTTTTCGCGGGTTACCGTCGAAGTCGCTTGTACGTACTGTACTTCACTTTTCAACGGAAGCGGAACTACAATTAAACCAAACGTAAAATAGGCATATACGGTACTCTATAATATAAGATCATTAATAAGCTTTAGTTTTTTATAATGCGGAATTTTGTCTAATGCGGAAAAAATGGTCCCATGCGATTCCGCTATGAGCAAGTTTTACTGTATTGATTTGGGCTCCTTACTTAATACACATAAGAGAATTGTAATAACAGTCTTGAGTGTTGCTTCCTTTGGAAGGGAAGTAAAGGTGTGAGTTGCGAAACGTAGATTCAGGCACCAAAATAGTGAATGCAAACCTAAAATAAGAGTACTCTCAACATATTGTCACCAGTAATCGATTCGTAGGATTCAGATGGAATTTCTTATAAATAAACACCACAAATGTTCACACAAAACTTCCAATTTCACTTTATTTACTTCACAGAATTTCACTGTTTCTTCGCAAAAAAAAATGCTGCTATTGTATATCTGGCTTAACTTGGCAGAGAGAGAAAGATGGATATATAAGGGTAGATACTTGACCGCTTTCGTTCAGTTGCAAAAGAAAGAATCCACCCTGTTGTCAGTTTTCGTCTTCCCCCTTTCCCCTATTAACATCTGGTGAAGAAACACCGACAACACTGCTGCGAGTGAGAGAGGTGACCACAGCTGTCTCTTTCTACAAATTTCTTGCAAAGTTAAGCCAGACGCATAAAGTCTCTTGCTTATCAATTTAAATGACAGTCCTCTCTGTTCTCTCGCTGACAGTTTCGTTTAGATCGTCATCATGTCTTTAAAGGCAACTTCATCGGTCCATTATTCGGACAGAGCTGCAACTGGCCGGTCCGACCCTCGCATCTCTATGTGATGGACAGAACCATCTGGAACCCAGTATAGATATTTCTCGAACCCAAGTCTCGAGAACCGAACTTTCGGAATGGATTGAGAGACGCTTGTGGAAAGTTCTCCGAGTGCTTTCCGATTCGTGTGTCCTTCTCTATAATAATACACTGCTCAAAACAATTAGAGGAACACTTGTAATAAATTGAATAAGTAATTGTTTTTTAAAGCTGTGATGCTGAAAGTTGGACAATATGTAAATTGAATTATTAATTTTATCATTGGATACAAATTTTAAAGATCCATGGCCTAAATACAGAGAAATTACCTCAAATAACAAATATAGAGAATTTTTTTTATTTTGGAAGGCACTGGCCACTTCTAATTGGTAAGCTTCCTGATGTTGCTATAGTGACGAATGTTGATTATTGCCTTGTTTATTGAAGTCTCTGACAAAATGAGGCATTTAAATGAGTTTGAAGTGTATCATGCTCTACATCTTTTACGACAAGGTCAATCTCTGCGACAAGTGGCTAGAGAGCTTGGGGTTTCTCCTTCCGTGGTGTCCAGGTTACGCAACAGGCACAGAGAGACAGGTCAGTATTGTAGAAGACGTGGCCAGGGCCGTAAATTTAAAACAAGCCCCCAGGATGACAGATACGTTGTTCTTTCTGCTCTTCGACAGCGTACAAAAACTGCAAAAGACCTGCAGAATGACCTTCATATGGCTTCCGGAATCCGGGTTTCAGACCAAACCATAAGGAACAGATTAAGGAAAGAGAATATTCGTCCAAAAAGGCCCGTTAAAAAACCACGCTTAACAAATGGGCATAAGGCAGCAAGACGTACGTATGCTGAAAACCATGGTGATTGGAACCTGAACCAGTGGGAGTCTGTGCTCTTCTCGGACGAATCCAGGTATCGTCTTACACGTTGTGATGGTCGATTGAGGGTGTGGGGACGGCCAGGAGAAAGATTTTCTGCAGAGGCTGTACAGGAAATTGATAGATTCGGAGGAGGTTCCATAATGGTGTGGGCCGGAGTTATGTACAACAATCGTACGGACCTTGTACTTGTTCCCCAGCGACTGAATGCTGTCCGGTATATCGAGCACGTTCTGGAAGAGCATGTAGTACCTGCTGCCATTGGAGTAGGCCCTGGATTTCTGTTTATGCAGGATAATGCCAGGGCACATTCTGCGGCTGTCACCAGGGATTTCCTGAGGAGGAATGAAATTGAGGTAATGGAGTGGCCAGCGGTCAGCCCAGACCTCAACCCTATTGAACACTTGTGGGATCTTCTAGACAGGAAGGTCAGGAACCGACATCAAGCTCCACAAACTCTGCAGCAACTTGGAGATGCTCTGAAGGAGGAATGGGAGAATATCCCGCAAGAGGAAATCCAGAATCTTATTGGGAGCATGCCACGAAGGTGCCAAACTGTCATCGAATGTCGTGGAGGCCATACACGATACTAACTCTATATAACGAGTGTTTAACTTTGAAAAATAAGCACAAGATTCAATTGCTTACATAGCGGAATTATTTGAAAAGTTAATTGTCAGCGTTATTCATTTGTTTTTACTGACATGAGCAATAAATAAATAAATAAATAAATAAATAACCACAGATAATGTACTTTATTAATTTCATGTTTGTACCTTTATCCAATGAAAAAATATTTGCATATTTCATAGTGTTCCTCTAATTGTTTTGAGCAGTGTATATAATAATAATAATAATAATAACAAAAAATAACAACAATAATAATAATATTAATAATAATAATTAACTCAGTGACTCTAACGAACCTGGAGGTTCAAAGCCCGCGCGGACATAAGCTCTCCATACATCACTATTCGGAGTGAATATTATCCAATTTTCTCTTGTATAATTCACCTCCCTCAAATCATGAGTAATATTAAGCTCCCACCTCTTACTTGGTCCACCTACTGTGTGCTATCCCTCTGTTTTTGTTTCCATGCCCCTCATTCATTCCCCATTCGTACCACATGTCATGCCCATCGCAATCTACGAGGCTTAACTATTCTTATTACATCTAGTTTTCTATAAAGATCATATATTAATTGGTGTTTCCCGTGTAATGTATCATATTTATATTATTATTATTATTATTAATAATATTATCGTATCATTATTGTTATTACCCTATAAAATGTTGTTTGTACATGACATTTACATTGTTACATTTATTGTATCTTTAAGTGTTTATAATTAGTATAGTGTATATCTATATTTGTCGAATATTTATTTGTATTTGTACTGGTTGAGTGGAAGAGAGGGCTTTATGGCCTTAACTCTGCCAGAATAAATAAAGTATTATTATTATTATTATTATTATTATTATTATTATTATTATTATTATTATTATTATTATTATTATTATGTAATCTCCATTTACATTTTATCGTCACTCTTCGATCAAAAAATTTTCCTAACAACTTAATTCTCAAATACTTGTATTATTTTCTCCTCCCTTAAAGAGTAAAATTGATAATAATATTAATAATAATGATAATAACAATAATAATAATGATAATAATAATAATAATAATAATAATGACGATAGTAATAATAATGATAATAAAAATAATAATGATAATAATAATAATAATTATAATGATAATAAAATGCCCAGTTGGTATACCAAGAATGAGGTGGGAGAATAAAATTAACTATGATTTGAGGGAAGTAGATTATACACGTCCACCGCTGTGGTCTCGAGGTAGCGTGCGGCCTTATTACGCAGCGGGCCCGGGTTCGATCCCCGGTCGGGGCAGTTTTTCTGGGTGAGGTTTTATTCGGGGTTTTTCCTCACCTGTAAGACAAATGTCAGAAAAACTTTAAGGCCCAAATGGTCCCCGAAATCATATGGCCATCATCATCATTCACCGGTGCGGAAAGCAACGGGAAGCTACCACACCTAAATTACCTAGTAAACCTGCAAGCATAGCATGAACATGCTATGGATGCAGTGAAAGACCTGCTTGGGGGCAGAATTACTATGGATGGAGATTATACAGGGAATGATTGGAAAACTTTAGCTCAGGATAGGGATGTATGGAGAGCTTATGTCCGCGCGGCCATGAACCTACTGGTTCGATAATGCCAGTGAGTTAGTTAATAATAATAATAATAATAATAATAATAATAATAATAATAATAATAATAATGCCCCACGTGTCGGAAATTTGAAGGTGATATAGGTGGTCATTTATAAAAGAAAACTGATATAAACTTACGATATATTGCCTAGGTACAAGCTATTTGGCAATTCATAATTGAATTTTATTTGAAAATTTGTTAAATTTCTACACTATTGTCATTTTAACGCTCCGATTATGCAACATTAAGTAAAGTGTTACCAGAAAAATACGGTTTAATTAGCACAATTTTTTTTTCTCTACTCCGCATAACCAGCATGGATACAGGCATGTGGAACTTTCTTCAGTAACCACTCGAACACGAAGGCGACTGGAGTATTACCAACATAATAAAAAGAAGAGATCTTTTAAATAATAATACAAGCGTAATTTTGTTTAAACCTCCCCAAGAGTGAAATTGTAATTACATCCAACAGCGTTCCTCAGGATGAGGAGGGGAAGGAGGGAGTATGATGATTATGATTTCTGCTTTACATGCAATTTACTCCTCTCTCCACGCAAATATTATTTCAATATTTTATTTTATTTTCCTTGTAATGAAATAGGCCCCGGGATATGTCGTGCCTGTGCGACAAAAGAAACAAAAATAAAATAGGAACGCTCGTATTTTGTAGCAACGTATATAGATAATTGATGTATTTATAGGATTAGAATTCTGCAGCCAGAGGGTCAACATTACAATTTGAATACATCGCAAAAATAAGCTCTTTTTCTCTTCTAACACACTAATATATTCATTCCTACAAGTTTGTCCGTGTCTATTCTTGTTCCTCAAACAGTGGACTGGCGGCCAAATACAAACCACGTAATTCTTTCTTTTATCCCATGAATGAACAAAAGAAAATGATAGAGTCATCTCTCATTCTATTCTCTCTTTTCTAAGGATTTGAATTTCAACAGCTTTGAGCAATCCACATTGTGTTTTTGAGGTCACTGATCGAAATTGTATTCTGCTCAGAGATCTAGGAATCAAACTTAAATATTTTTTATTATTTTTATTAATTTTATGTCCACATTCACACAAACACACAAAAACATACACACTCCATGGGACGACAGGCCTGCCACACGAGAATAAAGGTCTCGCATACATATGAATTAAGCACAGAGATGATCATCCTTGAATAGGAATGACATGTGGTCAGAGAACTAGAGCCGCTTCTTCCTATAGGTACCCTAATTCATGATCATACAGCCAAATATACCATGAAAAGAAAGAATGTCTGAACCGGGATTTTAACCCGGGACCTCTAATTCTATTCGTTAGTGCGTTAGTTGAAGTCCTGCTTCAGGTATCAATTTTTCTTATCATAACAATTATATATATGATACAACTAAAGAGAAAATAATCAATTGAGTTGATGTTTACTTGATGAGAATCCATATTTATTAATTAAATAAAAATAAAACGTAGTTTTATTTTATTTTCATATTTATTATAAACAGCTGTCACTGAATTATATAATAAATATGAAAATCAAATAAAACTACGTTTTATTTTTAATTAATTAATAAAGAGAAACTATTTGCCTAAACCGGGTTTTGAATCCATGGTCTCCAGCTTCTTGCACTGGCCCACTAAACCATTGTGCTACTTATGCAATATAGGAAGGGACAAATATTTATCTACTTAAAATTCCCGTGTACCCTATTAGAGCCCGTCTCAGTATAACTCGTGCCTAACACGCGTGGCTGACCAGACTGGGATCCTAGGTTCGAATCCTGGTGGTTCCAGAGGGGTATTATCTTTAGGTTATATCGGGATTTCTTTGGATTTCTCTCGGGTTCCCCCGTTTCCCAAATTTCATCTCATCAAAACTCACCATTCTCCCTTCACAGGAAACACAGGAACATTCTAAGTTTCTCTACCCGTAGAAGCAAACACAGTGTAATATCAACTATATTTCTCAAGTAATAAAATACTGAAATTATAGGCTATAAGTTTAAGCTGGACAGAGTATATATATATATATATATATATATATATATTGCTAAATACTAAAAGGCAATTACTATTAAAATATACACGTACAGCATTTGTATTCGTTCTATTCTAGTATACGGAAGTGAAGTTTGATGTTGACTTAGAAAGCACAGAAACATTTTTGAATGAAAAAATACAGAAATATACTCGGAAACATAAATGATAATGGAATATGGAGGCTGAGGTATAATAAAGAAATATATATAAATAAACTGAATTATAAGCTGTAATTAAATTAAGAAAACTCCAATGGGCTCCGGACTTACAAAGAACGGCCCAGCGAAATTTCACGAACATGGTTATGATTAAGGCTAAGATAATTATTAATATTATAATGCAAATTAATGATCTTGAAATTAATACAAAAATACGAACATTAGACAATTATATCAGGGAATTAGGATAGAGAAGAAAGGGTTTCAGGCTAGAATAAACATAATTCGGAATGAAAATGGGGATATGATTGCTGATTCGAAGAGTATATTAAATAGATGGAAAATAGATTGCTGATTCGAAGAGTATATTAAATAGATGGAAAAGTTACTTTCAACAGCTATTAAATGTACATACAGAACAGGATATTGAGGAGGATAATTTACAGACAGCAGAAAAGGTAGTCGCAGAACCAAGTGCATTAGAGGTTGAAATGGCGATAGAAAAATTGAAGATGTATAACGCATCAGGTTCAGGTAAGATCCCAACAGAATTCATAAATTCAGGGGAAGAAAAATTGATGGACAAGATACGCTGGTTGCTTAGTATGACTTGGGAAAATGAATCTCTTCCAGATGAAGGGAAAGAATCGATTATCGTACCAATCTATAAGGAAGGAGATAAAACTGATTTTAACAATTACAGGGGCATCTCATTACTTTTTCAACTTCATACAAAATTATAACAAATATACTACAGATTTTTAGTACAAGACAGATTTTAGAAAATAAATGGGAATATAATTGTACTGTACATCAACTATACGTAGACTTCAAAATGGCATATGATTCAATTAAGAGGGAGAAGTGATATAGATCCTGCTGGAGTTCGCAATTCCTAAAACGTTTGTTAGACTTATACGATTGTGTCTAAATGGCACAAAGAGTAGGGTGCGTGTAGGCAAACAGTTTTCAGATACTTTTGAAATCCAGAATGGGTTGAAGCAAGGAGATGCACTATCTCCTCTACTACTTAATTTTGTACTAGAGCATGCCATCAGATTTCTAGAGGATGGACAAGGCCTACAACTCAATGGTATTAATAAGCTGTTAGTTTATGCTGATGATGTACTACTATTGGGCGATAGCGAAGAGATACTAAAGGCAAACACGCACACAGAATTGAGTAACACTAAGAAATTCGGACTGGAAGTAAATATCAATAAAACTAAATATATGGTCACACATAGAAATACATTATATAATGGAAATGGAGAGCTAATGACAAATGAGGGAAATTTTGAGGAACAATAATCACAAATAGGAATGAGATGCACAAAGAAATTAAACATAGGCTCAATTCTGGAAATGCGTGCTATTATGTATTACAGCGACTCTTGACGACCCAACTCCTTTCAAAAAACGTTAAACTGAAAATATATAAAACTATTATCTTGCCAGTTATATTATACCGGTGCGAAACATGGACTCTTACTTTAAGGGAGGAAACTAGATTACGAGTAATTGAGAATAAAGTTCTTATGAACATTTTTGGACCAAAGAGAGATGAACAGATAGGTGAATGAAGAAGACTACATAACAGTGAACTACATTATCTTTGTAGGAAGCCAGATATAATGAGAACAGTTAAGTCTCATAGACTGCAATGGGCAGGACATGTGGTACGAATGGGGAATAAAAGACGTGCATGGCAGATTAATGTAGGAAAACTAGAGGGAAAACGCCCAGTTGGTAGATCAAGAATGAGGTGGGAG
Organism: Diploptera punctata; assembly: GCA_030220185.1. NCBI lineage: Eukaryota > Metazoa > Arthropoda > Insecta > Blattodea > Blaberidae > Diploptera > Diploptera punctata. The sequence continues at coordinate 122,221 of JASPKZ010009882.1, forward strand.
AATAATATTAAGTATGAGTTGATGAAACTAGATTATACAGGGAATGATTGGAAAGCATTAGCTCAGGATAGGGATGTATGGAGAGTTATGTCAGCTCGACCATTAACCTACGGGTTCGATAGTGCCAGTGAGTAAGTAAGTAAGCAAGTAAAATACAAAATATGTACATATTTATGTAATAAAGTTATACAAAATATGTAAGAGTACATAAGATTTTCTGAAAGTAAATACATATTATTAAAAAGTAAAGTAAAGTAAAGTAATCCCACAACAGGCCCGGAGGCCCTTGGGGTAGTAGGAGGTTAAGGCTCCCACTTTTTCTAGACAATCGGCACTTGATGTCAGCCGGGTTATCAGCCCTGCGTGACGGTCGCCTTTACCCCCAGAACAGGCGTCTGGTACTCATTTCCGTTAGATGCTGAGTCGACCCCAGGGCCATAGTGCCGCCAGATGGTTTGGGTCAGTTAAAAAAATCCTGACCCCAACGGGACTTGAACCCTCGACCCTCCGGCTCGTAGCTCAGTGCCTTAACCACTACGCTACGGCGTGCCCCACATACATATTATTAAACATATTAAAATTTAATTTTTGTACAAATTTTATACTAAACGTTATCTTTAAGGTATTCCAAGCTTGAAGGGATGGGAATGTGGCTCTGCTAATAGCTTAATAACTTGGTAAGAAGGTCGTTGTCATGTTTATATTATAAAGTGATCCAACCACAGGCCTTAGGAGGCCCTTCGGCTAGTAAGGATCCCATCATTCTAGACAACAGGCATGAGATAACAGCCTTGCGTATAGCCATCTTTACCCCCACAGAATAGTATGATACCGATTTTCGTTAGAGGCCGATTCGAACCCAGGTCCATGATGCCGCCAGAAGGTATAGGCCTGTTTAAAAATCCTGATCCCATCGGGTCTCAATTCTCGATCTTCCGGCTTGTAGAATACTGCCTTAACAAACTATGCCACGGTATGTTTCCTACAAATTTCTATTGTTTCATTCATTTACAGAGGAGATCGTTCAGGTTTTAAAAGAGATCTTGCAGTTTGAAGTCCTATACACAAATGTTTTAACTGTCTTCCAGTATCTATATTTATAGTGTCCAGTAATGAAATTACTTTTTGACCGTTTCTCAGCAGCTTCTGATAATTTGGAAAATCTGTTTCAGTGTAGGCCTAGAATCAGGTACATGTGTTTCTAATTAAAACTAATGTTGACAAACAAACTGTTTTTTTATATAATTTTCCGGTTACGAAAATTATTTTTCTTTAATTAAGAGGCATAATATGTAGTTTTACACAAAAATCTTTAAAATATATTTAAAAAATATAAAACAATATGTAATTATGACCAAATATATAAAAATATGTAATGATAAATTTTCATATATGAGTATGTTTTTAATTTGTGGACATTTATTATTTTTAGCTTTGTATAAGCAAAAGGAAATAATATGTAGGCTAATTATATGCAGATCCTAGAAGTAGGTATGACAGATCAGCTGTTTGGCAAAAGACATACAGGAAATCTAAGAAAGAGGTGGCTAGATGCTGTTAAAAACAACAGATAATAATATTTTTGGAGTGTATGAATTGGAAGGTTCAAGACAGAGAACAGAGAAGATTATAAATCTAGGATTAAGAAGACAAAACTCCTTTTGGACAATAGTGCCATTGTTCATGATGATTAAAATATGTTTTTTTACAATAAATGCCAAAACTTTTACAATCAACATTTTTATCAGGAATACATTCAGATGTAAGTTTTATATAATAGAAAGTTTTTATATTAGAAAGTTAATAATAATAATAATAATAATAATAATAATACTAATAATAATAATAAAAGTCAAGGTAAATATATTTTCTGACAAAATCATAAAATTCCAAAATTTAGAATATCACTTTGAAGGATGTTAAAGTTTCCTATCTAAATCAATATAGGTTATATTATGTCATCACGATTGTGTTCTAAAATTAAAAGTACCGTACTAGGATTTACATTTAATTTGTAATGAATTAAGGAAAGTAATTTGAAGTATTTTTGCGTATCTATAATTTTAATTTGAGAAAAAATAAGAAACCAAGTTCATTACAAAAATATTTGGAAAATACTAACCCCATATTCAAGTCGACAACAGTACATTTGTTAGAATACATATCCTAAAATAATTCAAATTCGATTGACCAAATATACAATATTTTGTAACGTGGTAAAATTATCCGCCTATGTACTCTACTGTACTTAAATTTCAATCACTAACAATTTAAGAAATCCTCTTTTCCAATCTTCTACGAATCTCAAAATCCTAGTTTTTATACATGACACAGTTTGGGAGACATCACAAAAGTCTAGCTAAAATGAGGTATAATTACTACCTCCAAGACTATGTATATTTAAAAAAAGAGGTAGCAAGAATGATGAGGTATTACTTTCGTATATTAAATGAATTCCGTGTTTATCCCATTAGAATGTTACTACACGAAGGACATTGTGTTATTCCTGAGGACATTTTAATGGCATTTTCGCGTCCAGCCGTCACTCACCTGCGGCTCGACAGAGCTGTCAATCAGCTTGCAATGCTTCATGACTCCCTGGAACAGCGTTGTAAGCGACAGAGAGATAATTTCATGTATTTGTGTGGAGAAAGGAACCTAATACGTTCCTATACATAGGAACGTATTAGGTTCCTTTCTCCACACAAATATATATATATATATATATATACATATATATATATACTCAGAGATCCGGGTTCGAATCCCGTCCAGGCATTTATTTTTCTTATCATATATATATATATATATATATATATATATATATACATGTTTCCATAAACTAAGTTATATTTTATTTGTGATAATCAGACTTACATGGTTTACACAAACAAATAAATTAGGCACTAAGAGTTGTCTTGCCATGGATTTATTTCCTATAACAACAGCCACTATTCCACTTCCAATCCTAGATATAAATTAAAAATGTACCTTCATATCTTAAAATGGGGGTTAGAGAATTATATCAGGGAATTAGTATAGAGAAGAAAGGGTTTCACGTTAGAACAAACATAATTCGGAATGAAAATGGGGATATGAATGCAGATTCCAGGAGTATATTAAATAGATGGAAAAGTTACTTTAATCAGCTATTAAATGTACATACAGAACACGACATTGAGGAAGATTATTTACAGAGGGCAGAAATGCTAGTCACAGAACCAAGTGCATTAGAGGTTGAAATGGCGATTGAAAAATTGAAGATGTATAAAGCATCAGATTCAGATGAGATCCCAGCAGAACTGATAAAATCAGAGGGGGAAAAATTGACAAGATGCGCTGGTTACTTTGTATGATTTGGGAAAAAGAAGCTCTTCCAGATGAATGGAAAGAATCAATTATCGTACCAATTTATAAGAAATGAGATAAACTGATTGCTACAACTATAGGGGCATCTCATTACTTTCAACTTCGTACAAAATTCTAACAAATATATTAGTAGGCAGACTTACTCCCTATATTGATGACATTCTAGGTGATCATAATGGTGGATTTAGAAGAAACAGGTCTGCAACAGATCAGATTTTTAGTATAGACAGATTTTAGAAAAGAAATGGGAATATAATGGTACTGTACATCAACTATACGTAGTCTTCAAGAAAGCATATGATTCAATTAAGAGGGAGAAGTTATATAGTATCCTGCTAGACTTATACGAATGTGTCTAAATGGCACAAAGAGTAGAAAGCGTGTAGGCAAACAGTTTTCGGATACTTTTGAAATCCAGAATGGGTTGAAGCAAGGAGATGCACTATCTCGTCTACTATTTAATTTTGTACTAGAGGATGCCATCAAATCTTTAGAGAATGAGGAAGGATTACAACTCAATGGTATTAAATATTATTAGTTTATGCTGATGATGTAGTAATATTGGCCGATAGCGAGGAGATACTAAAGGACAACACGCACTCACTCTTGAGTAACACTAAGAAAATTAGGACTGGAATTATATATCAATAAAACTAAATATATGGTCACATATAGAAATACATTACATAATGGAAATGGACAGCTAATGACAAATGAGGGAAATTTTGAGGAAGTGGCTGAATTCAAATACCTAGGAACAATAATCACAAATAGGAATGAGATGCACAAAGAAATTAAACATAGGCTCAATTCTGGAAATGCGTGCTATTGTGCATTGCAGAGACTCTTGATGTACCAATTCCTTTCAAAAAAACGTTAAACTGAAAGTATATAAAACTATTATTCTACCAGTTATATTAGGTATATGGGTGCGAAACATGGACTCTTACTTTAAGGGAGGAAAGTAGATTACAAGTATTTGAGAATAAAGTACTTAGGAAAATTTTTGGACCAAAGAGAGACGAACAGACAGGTGAATGGAGAAGACTAAATAACAATGAACTACATGGTCTTTATAGGAAGCCAGATATAATAAGAACAGTTAAGTCTCGTAGACTGCGATGGGAAGGACATGTTGCACGTATGGGGAATGAAAGACTTGCATGGAAGCTTCTTGTAGGAAAGCCAGAGGGAAAACGGCCAGTTGGTAGACCAAGAATGAGGTGGGAGAATAATATTAACTATGATTTGGGAGAAGTGGATTATACAGGGCATGTTTGGAAAGCATTAGCTCAGGATAGGGATGTATGGAGAGCTTATGTCCGCGCGGCCATGAACCTACGGGTTCGATGGTGCCAGTGAGTAAGTAAGTATCTTAAAATGGGGCGGCTCCGTGGCGCAAGCGGTTAGACGCTCACCTCTCACAGCTGGCTTCCCGAGATCTTGTGTCGGTCACTCCACGAGCTCTAAAAATCCACCACTGTAACGAGTGGGATATGGATTCATTCATAACATGCTCTGTGAAAATAGTGTGAAGTCTGTCACTGCTTTGTGTGGCTATGTTTCTCTATGTTCTCCAAGCTTATGAAGGGGAGAAAAAACTGGAATCCAACACTGCTATACGTGTGCTACACATTTCAGGACTCTGAAAAAAAGTGTGAAATTCGTCATTAGTGTATGAAACTTGTCAGTACAGTGTGCGAGTTACGCCTTTATAATTTACAGCCTTGAAAGGTAAAAATGAAATCCGTCTCTAAGTGTGGGCTGGCTATAGTAACTGTATTACTTCTTCTCCTAAGAGAAAGAGTGAAATCCGTCACTGCAATGTGTGGGATACGGCTCTATACTTCAAGGACTCAGTGGTGCGAATACAAGGAGTTGTTGGTCACCGAACAAAACACCGGGAACTAGAGTCTTACTAATGTGACGGAACAAACTTTAAAGTGGGAATTAAGGGCTCGTAGTTTCTAGTCGGGCATAAAACTCACGTTAGCGGGGTTTCTGGACTGTGTTCAATGGCATGATATCTTCTCCAGCTTGTTTCACAAAACTTTCTTAGGCCTTTCCTTGCAACTTAACAGAGCTCCTATTCCCAGCTCCTGCCTTAACAGCTCCATTATACAAGTGGTCCCCAACCTGAGGCTGAGAACAATTAGAAAAACGTATGCAAACCGTATTGTAGACTTACATTTTTCAATTATTTTTATTCCCATTTCACAACATTTACAACGTTTTTACTGAAGACATACCTTGCGGCAGAGCTGCAAAACTCGCTGCTTCGAGTTCCCAGATGGAAAAAACAATCTCACGAAAATTTGTTCGGTATGGGATCAGTGCTCAGACAGCACTGTGAGGAATTTGAGTAGCTACGAAAAGTATTCATTTCAGGTTGAGAAATACTGTTATAACGGCTGAGCGACCCGACATGCTGAACACATGTCACCCCTAATACTAATAGGATAATCGTCCACCTCACATTTTCATGTGAAACCACCAATTGGCTGATAGCGTAAGGCTCCACTAGGTATGTCGCATCATGGATTAGTTTGCTGAACTTTTATAGGAATAAATCACTACGAGGATAAATTAACGGAAAATTTTAGAAACAAAATTCTGGACTTTCTATGGGAAACCCTCTATCACCCATTTTGGCCTATTTATTTATGGGAAGTTTTCAGCGGAAAATAACAAGTGGACATCCTTCGATTTTCAAATTTTGGAGTAGAAGATTTAATAGCTATTGTGAATCACAGACATATAGAGGATGCTTTAAAGCTTTTGAACATTCAGAGTAGAACTATAAAATTTACCATGGAGACTGAAATTGAAAGACAAATCCCTTTTTTTATATCTTAATTTGACAAGAAATGCAGAAAACAGGATAGAATTTTGAATATACAGAAAGAATACACATAAAGGTAACGATATTAAAGCTTCAGAATTCAACCATTTTGCTCACAAAGAGGCAGTATTCAATAGTTTGACACATAGATTGGTAAATATACCTATGTGTAAAGAAAATTATGAAAAATAAAAATAATACATAATTAATGTTGCAATAGATGACGGTTATGAAGAATATATGATATACAAGAAAATAAATAAATTTAAAAGACAAAAAATAATTAATGAAAGCACACATAAACAAACAGAAAAAATAAAATTCAAGAAATTCACTTGCCATCCATTGAATCACCACAATTCAAAAAAAAAATCAGAAAGTTTAATATGAGATTGGCACCGAAGAACGAACACAGTCTCAATATAATTAAAACCAATAAAAAATATAAAAAATTGAAGAAGAAAACAAATCAGGGATTTTTCATAAGTAATGCCACGAGTGATTTCCAAATTATCGATAAATTCACGACTCACGAAGTGAGGAGTGAATTTATCTAGAGAATTTGGAAATCAAGAGTGGCATTTGTTAGGACTATTTAACGAATAAAATTAAGCTGTTTACTCACTTTACCTATAGTTATTTTAAAATATTTATATACCGTATTTAATGTAAACGGCGATGTTTGAAAAAAAAATGAGAAACGATAGGTACGCTTCTACTGCTTCATTTGTTTATCACTGCAACCAGATCATACTATTTATTGCCAAAGGAACGCAATATTGTAAGGAGGAGCTTTCTTTAATATGGTAATTATAACACTGATCAATATTTGGTGAAACACGACTCTGATTGGTTGTAAAACAGAAATCATTGAAACGTGATTGGTCATTGACTCCCATTTCGGGCATGAGTTAAATAGTCAGATCAAATGCAGGGATTGTGACAAAATTTATATAGGAAAAACAAAAGGAAATTTGATAACAAGGGTGAAAACATCTAAGAAATGACAAAAAATTGAGAAGTGGAAAAGTTAGCAGTAGTTGCTCATGCTTGGTCCGAAAAACAGCTAATTGAATCAAAAGCTAGTCTAATTAAACAAACAGATAAACAAAAGGAACTCATGGTTTCGGAAAAAATCCACATTCGGAAAAAACAAAGAAAAACTTATGAACTTCGAAATTCTCGCGAATTCTGACCTGATCTAGAGGTTTATTGGTCCACCAAAAGAGGGAAGAAGAAGAAGTGTTTCTTCCTATCGACATAATATCAGTCGGCAAAGTGGTATTGAGTAGGGGTTCGCCCTGAACCCGAAATTGCTATCTACTTAAAAGATTAATATGAGGAGAGGTATGAAACATTTGATTTTACCATGGATTATTTTATTTATTTATTTATTTATTTTCACTTCGATATAATTAAGTTAGAATATTATAAAAACAATGAAGAGGAAAGCCAAAAGTAGTATTCGAAAGTCGGTTCCTGATGAGAATATTAGGTCCCATAAGGGATTAAAATGAGTACACAATATTCGTATTATTTGAATAGGGATAAAGTCAGAAAAGAACAATAAGGGAAATTATACAAGTTGAAAAAATATTTTCTAAAAAAAAGAAGAACAACTTTTGAAATGGTTGGACACCTCTTATGAATGGAATAAGATAGAATACCAAAGAAGATCCTTGATTGGAAAGCTAATGGAAGAAGTGGAAGAGGCAGACCTAGAAACGTTAGATGGACAGAGTGAGGACAAATATGGAAGCTACAGATTTGAGAGAAGAAGATGCTATAGACAGGACCTCTGCGACAAATCACTTTTGGTTGAAGGAGAAACACTATTGTGGAATATTCATAATAAAAAATAGCAACAGAACTAACTTACTAGCACTATCGAACCAGAACGTTATTGGTAGCACGGACATTCTGTAAGCTCTCCAAACATCCCTCTTCTAACGAGAGTTTCTTAACCATGCTAATTTAGTTATACTTAATTACTTACAGTTGTCAACGAGTGGCATGTGGTTAGCACATCGCCTAAATGAGACAGCTGTAGGTAACTAAGGTATTAAGTGGATGGATGAAGTTCAGTTAAATTTGCACAGAGGCCATTTTATTCCGACTTGTAGTTCTATTACGAGCCCGAAAATCTTCAGACTCGGGATCTACGGCTTACAGTCTCCCTCGCAGGACTCGTCCCTTTGATTTTTCGATCCTATAAATCCGTCGACACTGGCCGGGTTTCAACCCGCGAACCTCGGGACTAGAGGCAATGAACTTAACCACTAGACCAGTGATAACACTGGTCAACATGATTTTTGTCTCATGAGTACCAATAGTTGTACTTAATACAGTTTTTTTATCGTGTTTTCAAATACCGGTATGTATTCGGAATTTCTCCAACACCCACAATTCTTTTTTATTTCAATTTCAATTAACGGATTTAAATAATTATTTTTATAAACCTTTTTTTCGTCCCTTTGTCCATTGTACAATAAAACCAAATGAACTAACGCAGGAGATTTCAGCTATGGAAAAGAGATAAGAAGGCAAATTGAATCCTAATATGCTGGCTGATTATTGTTGGACCATCAAGAGGGATGCTCCACAGGCGAAATATAGCAGAAATTCGTCATTTCTTACTTTCTAGGTGAGTCCAAATGTTCGAATATTGTGTAGTTACGAATGTAGAAAATATTAAAGTGTTTGAAAATACAAATTCCTGTCTCTCGCAAACCTTGCGTGATGGAGAAAACCCTATATCATATTTGAATTCAGGAGAAAAATACTATCAGAATAACATATTTTTGTTTTCGAGACAAAAAAAAAGTTTATTTTTTGTTGCTCAGTGTAATTGAATATGTAAGTAATAATTTTGAAAGTGAATTCAATAATAATAATAATAATAATAATAATAATAATAATAATAATAATAATAATAATAATAATAATAATAATAATAATAATAATGATAATAATAATAACAATAATAATAAAAATAATAAAAATGACAATGAAAATGTAAGTAAGTGCATTAAACATATTGACTCAAACAGTGGTTTAATACTTTTCATTTAAACTTATTATTGAGTTTGTTGTGTATTCCGTTATATGTGTTACAGTTACAGGTAATTGTAGTAGATTTTTATTAACTAATTAACTATCTTTCTTTATCTTAGTTTAACCTGTCACCTTATATGTACTTTTACATGCCACACGGCACCCGGACCTTACACTGGCACGTTTTGGGAGAGGGATTTTAAACTGTTTAACACACAAACATTTTTGACTACACATGGACATGGAGGGCTCCCCTAATAAGTGATCAGCTCAATGTCAAGGCCTCCTCCGAGACAACACAACATTAGGACCTAACATACCATTCACGTACCACACGATCATACTAAATATGACGAATATGATAATGATGATTATGACGGCCAGATGACGTTGGGGGACCGTTTCGAATTTAATGTTTCCTGACAAAAAAAAATCACCCAGGAAACTAGTCCCGACCAGGGATCGAAGCCGGGCCTGCTGCGTACGATTCTGCGACGCTACAACGCGATCACAGCGGTTGACCAACTATAACTAGTACAGTAATATAATCGTAAAACTTTAACAATAAAGTGCTTACTAGTATCTGCTATGTTGTAACGGTGGGTTGAACATAACGAGGTGTTTAATTACGCAACTTAAGACATTTTAATGTAATGTATCCCATTACTAAGTGATATTTGTAGCATTTATCCCCGGAAAATTACCATCGTGAAAGTATTTTAATGTAATGTGAAATTTATGAGTGAAAATATATTTTTACCTTGTAACCATTGCGACGGCCATTTTTAATTTCCGTAGAAGGGGTTATTTTTTTTACGTATTTAAACACATTTCAAATGTAACGAACCTAAACGCTAACCTAACCTAATTCAATTACTCTAACCTACGTGAATCTAACAAAACGCCTTTTTTACGCGGTTAAATATGTACATCTGTTTGTGTTTTACGCGATTAAATTCCGACATAAATAGTTATTATCGACGGAGATGCTGTGTAATCGACACAGCCATGAATTTATCGCTGGTTATAGCAGGTTATTAATGAGTTATCGCTGGTTATTAGTGTAGTTATCGCTGGTTATTAATGTGGTTGTCGCTGGTTCATAGAATAACTGTTGTAACCAGAGTGGTCATGACATGAAGTAGTCCCACTTTTTTCCTTATTTATGAGTAAAATGGATTAAAGATAATTTAATTCCGGGGCTAAATATTTTTAATATATATTTCATAATTATTTATTGCATTTAAGTGATGTTTAAGACTAAATAAAAAAGTCCGTCGCCGTGGCGTAGTCGGTAGAGTCCATACCTTCCACTCCGGCGACCGGGGTTCGACTCCTGGCGGGTAGGGGATTTTAAATCTCCACCTTGGGTCTGGGTGTGTGTGTCTTGTCTTTGTGTCTATGTGAGAACTAAAGAAAGTTAATAAACAGGTAAAACAAAAAAAAAAGTATAACAAGAAGGAAAACCAGTATAAACGAAAAAAATAAGTAATTAAATATGGTGTTAGCTTCCACGGCGTCGTTGTAACTTATATAACACTAGTATGTTGTTTAATATTAGAAGTAAATTTGTTTTAGTTTATCTTATTATGTTATTTTCTTGTAAAAGAGCTGATGCCAGCATGTTAGCGAGCTGAATATGCCAGTTGCTGTAGAATAGACGTAAAGCTGTAGGATAAACAGTAGTTACAGAATGCAATTTTGTTTAAAAGTAGCTGTTTTTGTTGTAGTTTGTAGTCGTAGTTATTGCAACGTAGATAATCTGTGGTAATTGTTTAATTGTCTAAATAAGAATGATCTCTAACTCACTGGCACTATCGAACCCGTAGGTTCATGGCCCCGCGGACATAAGCTCTCCATACATCCCTATCCTGAGCTAATGTTTTCCAATCATCCCCTGTATAACCTACTTCCCTCAAATCACAGTTAATGCTTTCTCCCAGCTCATTCTTGGTCTACCAACTGGGTGTTTTCCCTCTGGTTTTCCTACAAGAAGCTTCCATACATGTCTTTCATTCCCCATTCGTGCCACGTGTCCTGTCCATTGCAGTCTACGAGACTTAATTGTTCTGATTATATCTGGCTTCCCATAAAGACCATGTAATTCACTGTTATGCAGTCTTCTCCATTCTCCTGTCCATCTCTCTTTGGTCCAAAAATTTTCCTAAGAATGATGTGGTTTTTGAGAGTATAAAGAGATTCCATAATATGACGCGGTTCAAGAAATTAGACGCCGCGCAACAATATCACAGTACCAATTTTCATATTATTTTCTTTATCAACTATTGAGATTTTTTCATTTTTTTTTCAGTGAGCAGAGAGCTGGCCTACTGAATCAATCCGCAACCTGGAGGATCAGATATAAGTTTTCAGGTATCCTTCCTTAGCCTCCGAAACGAAATCAGAGGAAAATAAGAGGGGACCTAAGAAGACATGGATAGAGGAAATTATGAATGTGATGAAGGTCAGAGGACAACAGGATGGTGACTGGGAGGATAGAGATGAATGGAGGAAGACAATCAAATCTTAATATCGGGCACATGAAGATGTATACATTTAAAACCAGTCAAATAAATTAAAACAAAATTTATCATTACTGTGAAATGGAAAAATGTCTAACGTATTGTTCAGTTTTTGTTTTACATTGTTGTTCTAAATTCAGAAGTGGTTGGATATGTCTACCCTTATTCATTATATAATTTTTCCTCTAATGGACGAAGAGAGATTTTTTATAAGGTCTTGAAAAGTGTAAATTTCTAACAAGGAAACTGTCCACCATTACATACCGAAACATACCTTGAAATTTCTTCCAGAGAAGCGTTGTTATGTACCAAGACCGTGTTAAAAAAATCATCTGCTGTTTTTAGTCCACTGCTGTGGTATCTAGGTAGCGTGCTCCATGTCACGCAGTGAGCCCGGGTTCGATTCCCGGTCGGGACAGGCTCCTGGGTGAGGTTTCCTCGGGGGTTTTCCTCACCTGTAAGACAAATGTTAGGAAGCTTAAGGCCCAACGGTCCCCGAAAATCATCCGGCCATCGTCACCATCCTTCACCAGGTGTGGAAAGCAACGGGAAGCTACCACACCTATAATTCCCTAGTAAATCTGCAAGCATAGCATGAAAATGCTATGATTGCAGTGAAAGACCTGCCCTCGGGCAGAATTACAATGGATGCTGTTTTTAACTGCAGGGCACTAAAACCAAGCGTAAAATCTCTCGTTTAAACTTAAGGAAAGTAACAACAAATGAATTGGTAGATTGGATAACCCTCACTCTTTGCCGTCCGCGCGCGTCCCGCCTCACTTCACACCGCTCTTACTCATTTTGCCCTTTGCTCTCTACAGTGGGTAGACATTGTTGAATTCTGTCTTGTATTTCTGTGCCTTGCAGTTAAAAATACAGCAAATCTTTTGGACACGACATTGGTACATCAGAACAGTTCTCTGAGAGAAATTTCAACGTGGGTTTCGGTATACAATTGTTGACGGTTCCCTTGTAAATATTATTGTAATGAAAAATGTGATTTAAATTGTCTACTCGTGCTGGCACATAACTATAATAAACACTAAACTAACCAAACACGTTAAATTAATCTGTACAACTTAATAGTACCTGCTAATAACATTATCCAAACTGATCTGTCCGCGTACAGATTACTTCGGTGACCATTCGGACTGTTGTCTATCTTCAGCGTTCTTCAAATACTTGACAGGCAACTGTCCAAAAGGCCTCGGAAACATAAAAATATTTGAGGCAAGCCGAGTTTATTAGATACATTTGTAGACTATGATTTTAACGTCAATATACGTTTATATAAAGTGGTGGAATTTACTTAATTTTCATAATCATGAAGTGGAATAGAAAAATATGTTTTATCTGCTACTATTAAAATCAGTGACGCTTTACCTCGTAGTTACTAGGCAACAAAACCTATACTTTATGTTCTAACAAAACATAAAACACGTTATCAAAACATAATATACAGGTTCAACACAACGTAAAATACACTTTGATTATGGTTTAGTATAACTACATAAACAAACTTTCCTTGACTTTTCAGGAAGTATATTAATACTTGAATCTTGGACTGCTTTTAAAAATTTTCCTGATGAACCGTGAAAATCGCCAGCTCAGCTCATTTTTATTTTAAATTCACATATAAAACTATCACAAAAAAAAAATTCAGAATGTAAAAACAATGTGTGTTCATTGATCGTGTTTTTTTCCTCCAAAGCCCTATTACTCTTTCACAAAATATATCGTTTCCGCAATAAATAAATTTAATTAAATATGCAACATATACTAAAATGCTCTGAACGTAGATAAAATAATGTAGACAATACGCTACAAAATAAGATTCGGTAATTCGCCGCTCTTAGAACTTGAGCATCTCGTTACTACACCTCTGCTTTTGTAACTTGTCTTCTATAACTATTATGACGAGTATCAATAGCAAAATACAGCAATGATTTAAATCACGACCATTTTAGCGAATGAAGCTCCATTAATTTAAACACTTACAGATAAGTAAAGTTTAAACATAACAAAATAATTTAACATTAAAAAAATATTTACCGGTACTTTAAGATTGTACATTACGCCGCGCCGATCACTTTTGCTTAATTTGTCAATACAATATAATTAGGCATAGAGAGTAATGTACAATTTATTCACCGACATATGACATACTCTTTTCAACGTTTCCCTGGAAGACCTAATGAAGAACTGCTTCAGGGATATGGGAGGCGTATACATGGGAGGAAGAAGAAATAAGTGAATAAAATATACTGCTGATATGGTTTTGCTAGCATAAGATGCAATGACACTGAGGAACATGCGGATGGAGCTAAATGACAGATGCGAGGATTAAGGAATGAAGATAAATTTAAATAAGACGAAGGCCTTTATTATAGGAAGGAAACCATGTAAGATAGATGTGAGGATTAAAGATGTGGCCATTGAGCAAGTAGAGAGCTTAATTTATTTTTGTTTTACTATCAATAGCAAACACGAACTGCTGTCAAGAAGTAAAGCAGAGGATATCAATGGCAAAAGAAGCTTTTAACAAGAAGAGAATAATTTTCTGCAGACCGTTGGCAAAAGAATTAAGAAAGTGGCTAGTGAAGTGCATTGTGTGGAGTATAACATTATATGGTGCAGAGACTTGGACATTACGACGGATTGAGGAAAAACGATTGGAAGCTTTTTAGATGTGGATATGGAGAAGGATGGAACGTATATAATGGACAGACGAAATAAAAAAATAAAGATGTGACGGACAGAGTGGGCGAAGAAGAGCAATGCTGGAACTCATAAAGAAGAGGAAAATAAATTGGATTGGCCACTGGTGAAGAAGAAACAGCCTACTGATGGATGCCCTAGAAGGAATAGTCAACGGAAAGAAGGTTAGAGGCAGAAAATTACATCACATGATGGACAATATTAAAATAAATTGTGTGTTTGGGGATACAAAAAGGAAGGTTGAGTTAAGGAAAGAGTGGAGAATGCTGAGTTTGCAGTGAAAGACCTGCTCTTGGACAGTATGTATATATGTATGTATACATTAAGACGAGTTATCCCTTCTGATCTTAAAGTGAACAATCATGGGTTTTGAACTGACTTTGACAGACATATTTTGTAAGAAATGAGAATTAAGTAGAATTCAGCTGGAGCTCAATTTAGTTGTAAGTGCGGTGAATGCTCTTACGAACACGTACGTAACTCACACGACCTCCCATTTTCGATTTACTTCTCCCTTTGTGGAGCTGAAATTGTGCAGGTATCGAAATTGAGTTGATATTTGCCTCGAAGCGCCCTCCCACTACCAGATGTCACGTTCCCCCCGCCCTCCCCCCCTCGTTCCTATACTACTCCACTAGTTCGCTTTCGCGGATCACAAGAAATTACATCATTCCAGCATAAAGCAAATTTACTCATCATGGCACTGAGTGTAATAACTTCTTATGTCACCACCTATGCAATCAAATCTACTGTCGTTCAAATAATTTAGATAGTTGGTTACTTGGTATTTAATTTAAAGACGCTCAGGTAAATAGCGGTGAAATTCAAATATGGGAGAAAAAATGAAACATATTGTTTACAGGTCACTTTTTCAGGTTTCATATTTTTATATGAGGAAAACAACAACACTGGAGCTACGGTTTTATTTCCATTATGAAGGAAGTAACTGCAAGTGCACCATCTTTACCCCGACGACTTACAGATTTACACACACTTTAGGCCTTACGTAATAAACGAATGCATTGACAAATTGAACTCTGACCGCAGACATATTCATGGACCAGACGTTTAGAACTGAAACTAAATATAAGTAAATCGCAAGCAATAATTATCGGACAATCAAGACTATTATGCTCCATAAACAATAGCAACGTGCTGGCTATCATGTTACATAATGAACACATTCCATATGCCAACGTTCTTAAAAAATGGGATATTATTTAGATTCTGACCTAAATTGGAATACCAAAATAAAAGAAACATCTAAAAAGTTCTTTTTCGTTATGCATTCCCTAAAGCATCTGAAGAACCTTCTTCCAACAGCTCTTAAAAGAATTTTAGTCCAAACTTTAGCTATGCCGCATTTTGACTATTGCAATGTGACCTAAGTGACAGATCAACAGATAAACTACACCGTGTTCATAATACGTGTATCAGATACACATGTAAGCCCGAAAATATGATCATTTTTCTCTACTTTTCCACGAAATGTCATGGCTCCATCTTAAGGATAAAAGAATTACACTGTATATATCTCTTATTTAAGATTCTACATACTTCGAGTCCTAATTATTTATCCTTTCGTTTCCAGTACCTATCCTCCAACTAATTTAAACACACAATTACAACATAATTTCTTGTTTAATATACCGCAACACAAGACATCCCATCACTCCATATCACATACTATCTTAACTTCTCTCAACTGGAATTCCCTACCACAGGAAATCAGAGGCTGCCGGAAGTTAGCATAATTTAAATGAAATATAAATTTATATTTGCTCTAACCTTGGCATGATAATTGCCCCGTGTAATGTACGGCCTTTGAAATAATTGTTGGCGCACAGGTAATTTTCAAGTCCCAGAACGAAGCCACTGCGCATGACCAGAGGTCAGTTGTTTGGTTCACAAGTATACAACTATTTGAAAAACTAAAATCCGTTCTATTTCGTTGTGTGTCGTGCAATGGAAAATAATTTCGCGTATATAAGTAGCGCGGCACATGCTGTAAATAAAACGAAGCAAAAAAAAAACAAAACAAAGGAAATTGATTGAGATAAGGACGAGAGAGAGAGAGAGAGAGAGAGAGAGAGAGAGAGAGAGAGAGAAGAGAGAGAGAGAAAGAAAGCTCGACAGCGGGATTGAACACGCGACCCCCTGCATGGAAAACAGAAACTCCCTCCACTAGACCACATCCGTTCCCTGCTAAAAATTGTCTACATGAAGCGATGCAATACTTCTGGACTTACTTGTATAATTAAATTATATATTAACTTGTTTTAATTTAAATTAATCAGACAAATTTTACATTAGTAGTGGAAATAAATAATCTTGTTATGCCTTGTGTTTTTTAAACAAAGTAACAAGATTTTACAATCGTTTTTTATTACATATATGAGCCGTTTCCTTCAATTAATTGATTTCCCTATATATACAAATTTATCATAAGTAATGCCACGAGTGATTTCCAAATTATCGATAAATTCACGACTCACGAAGTGAGGAGTGAATTTATCTAGAGAATTTGGAAATCAAGAGTGGCATTTGTTAGGACTATTTAACGAATAAAATTAAGCTGTTTACTCACAAATCATTATTTAACTATAGTTATTTTAAAATATTTATATATTTAATGTAAACGGCGATGTTTGAAATCAAATGAGAAACGATAGGTACGCTTTCTACTGCTTCTTTTGTTTATCACTGCAACCAGATCATACTATTTATTGCCAAAGGAACGCAATATTGTAAGAATGCTCTCTAGTGGAGAAAAAATGAAACACATCAATCTGTATATTAATTCATTTTTGATGTCGTATGATGTAAATATGACAATTATATTTTTTCCGATTATTACCTGGGAAAAATACATTTAAGAAAGTGCAAACAGTGGTTTCTTTTTTTGGTGGTATAATCAATTGCTACAAATGTTGACATGTAAGCACTATTGTATACAATCTGGTAGCCGTATTTGTTATAGGCTCAGTCACTGCAAAATAACGGTCAGACCTGTTCAGAATATTAAAAAGGAGGAGCTTTGTTTAATATATGATAATCCTAACACTGATAAATATTTCGTGAAACACGACTCTGATTGCTTGTAAAACAGAAATCATTGAAACGTGATTGGTCATTGACTCCCATTTGGGGCATGAGTTAAATAGTCTATATAACGTAGCATGGTAACGTGTAGGCATTATAAAAAGTAACGACGTCACTAAAAAAATTCCTGACCAGGATCGAACCTGGGCCTGCGTCGTCACAAGAAAGCATCTTACCGACTGCTCTATTTAAGCGAACGATACAAATACTGCATCAGAAGTAAGTGATTGGTTTAAGAGACCATTATTTGATTTCAGTCATCTGATAACTTTCTTAACTTACAAATTCAATTAACAGATTTATTTGTTGAAATTCTTTCAATAACGATTGGTATAAATCTATGATTGGCCCCTTATGCCGCCGGATTTGACCTCAATGGAGACAGCACATGTAACAACTTACTACGTAGTGTGAATCGCTCTTCAAAACTTTTAACTTTCTCCACAATCAAGAGTTGCGCCATCATTTCTTTTTCAAAGGCTGTACATGTAACAATTCGGGTTTCTCGTTTAATTTATAAAATCATCATCATCATCATATCATCATCATATCATCATATATCATATCATATATCATCATCATATCATCATCACCATCATCATATCATCATCATAGTGTCCACCGCTGTGGTCTCGAGGTAGCGTGCTGCCTTGTCACGCAGCGAGCACGGGTTCGATCCCCGGTCGTGGCAGTTTTTTTTGGGTGAGGTTTTTATCGGGGTAGACAAATGTCAGGAAAACTTTAAGGCCCAAACGGTCCCCGAAATCATATGGCCATCATCACCATCCTTCACCGGTGTGGAAAGCAACGGGAAGCTACCACACCTACAATTCCCTAGTAAAGCTGCAAGCATAGCATGAAAATGCTATGATTGCAGTGAAGGATCTGCCTTCGGGCAGAATTACAATGGATGGATGGATCATCATCATATCATCATTATTTTTGTTGTTATTGTTATTGTTATTATTGTTATTATTATTGTTATTATTGTTACCATTGTTATTATTATTATTATTATTATTATTATTATTATTATTATTATTATTATTATTATTATTATTATTATTATTATTACGAGGGCGGATCGGAAAGTAACGCACAATATTTTTTTTCTGCCTTGGTATTGCAGCTAGAGTGTTGAAATTTCACAGAGATAAAGTTCGAAGTTTTCACTACAGATGGTATTTTTTTCTCATGTGCACCCCTTGCGAGAGAAGCTTGAACTATGCAACAAAGATGGCGCGCATGCTACAGTCGTCCACCTGTGAGGAACAGAGAAGTGTTCGATTTTTGTGGGCCAAACATTTCCTATGGTGCGGTGTACGATATTGTTCATGAAAATTTGAAATTCCGTAAAGTTAGTGCTCGCTGGGTGCCTAAGAACCTGACAGACGACCACAAGGGCCAGCGAATGATGGCAAGCTTGGACCACATAACGCGGTACACCGCACAAGGACATGACTTTCTGGAAGGAATCGTCACAGGTGATTAGTCTTGGGCGTACCACTACACGCCCGGAACAAAGCAGGCATCAGCAGTGCGCAGATGGCTACACTCCAACCAAACGGACTTCTACGAACAGGGCATATTGAAACTGGTAACACAATGGGAAAAATGTGTTGAGAAAGTTGGTGACTATGTCGAAAAGTAGGTAAAAGATGTAAGTTCATTTGTGATTTTTTTTCCTTTTTTTTTTACTATTAAACTTTTTTAAAAAAATATTGTGCGTTACTTTCCGATCCGATCCGTTCCTCACAGGTGGACGACTGTAGCATGAGCGCCATCTTTGTTGCATAGTTCAAGTTTCTCTCGCACGAGGTGCACCTGAGAAAAAAATACTATCTGTAGTGAAAACTTCAAACTATATCTCTGTGAAATTTCAACATTCTAGCTGCAATACCAAGGCAGAAAAAAAATTATTGTGCGTTACTTTCCGATCCGCCCTCGTATTAGTAGTAGTAGTAGTAGTAGTAGTAGTTGTAGTAGTAGTAGTAGTAGTAGTAGCAGTAGTAGTAGTAGTAGAAATATAAGGAAGCCCTACTTTATATGTGTAGGCCATAAAAACTCCACAGACTCCAATCGTGTATGAAGACTCCGAACATGAAACGAGCATGTTAACACAAATTCACCAAGACCAACAGCTGCAAAAAATTAATTCGTTCATTGGTAATATGAGAAACAATTCATCTGGGCCTGATTTCGTATTTTACATTTCTGCAGAATGATAAGTGGACTTTTTGAGATGTGTGCAAATGTAAACTTACAGCTATGATTTAGTGAAATTTATACAAGTGAAGATAAAGTTAGAAAAATGTCAATGCAATTTATAGATGAAAGAGTCGGGCCGATGATCTAGTTGTTAGTATGCCGCTTCCCTATCCAATATTTCTGGACCTACACTCGGCCGGGTTAAAATGGTTACCGGTACTTTTAGACATGTAACTTCAGAGTATGACTTCCGTCGGTTAGGGAGGTAAACCTGTTATCTCAGGTTGAAGGTTTAAAACACGTAGCTTTAACACCAGCTTCAAAAAAAAAAAAGAGGATGCAAGACACTTAGAATTCTTAAAACACTAAGTGCATTTTAGGATTATTCTTATGTACTAGTGCCATACAAATATAAATTATTTAACATCTTGAAACTGTAGTTTACTATAGGCCTATCTAAATTTCGGTAATCAATTTAAACATTTCTCTTGACTTGAAGTCAGTTAACCTGCTTACCCCCGCGTATATTTTCCAATAGTGACAAATTATGCAAAAATTGTTCATTATTCATTCCCTAGAATAATGTGCATTTATGTTCTGCAATTTAAACTTAAATCGGATGAATAATTTACTCCTTCTTCTTCTTCTTCTTCTTCTTCTTACAAGGATTAAACCTTTTTGGATCGTTCCGGCTCCAAGTATCATAGCTGCTGTGTCCATCTCTTTCGTGATCTAATTTTCCTCTTCTCGGTTGATAGTTCAGACTTTTCCAAGGCTATCTGTTGGTATCCATTCTGCAGATATGTTTATACCATTTTCTTCTATACTCTAGTGGAGAAATGTATAACCAACTTTGTAGGTATTAATTAATTTCTGATCTCCTATGGAGTAAATATGTCAATTATATTTTTCTGCAACGTCATTTCCTGGAAAATAATTCGTTTAAAGAAAGTGCAAACATTGGTTTCATTCTTTTGTGGTGTAATCAATTTCTACAAATTGTCCTTTATATCCCTCCTCATCACACTGTATATTATTCATTATCTTTGACGGTCTCACTTACCAAAACATGGAATTCCCTTCCGACCTATGTCAGAGACTGTCAAACTATAACATCCTTCAAAAACAAATTAAATAATTATTTAATAAACAAACTAACTTATACACCTCACTGATAGTATTGTTTTAACAATTAATAAATTTAATCATCTATGAAAATAATATTAAGAATAACAAATATTTTCTTTTGTTTTGTTTTAAATATAGTACAAACGTAAAATTAGTTTTCTATATTCCATTTTTCTTTGTTTTTTATAAACATTAGACAGGGACAATTCAATGTGTCTTGCTTGTATACACTTTATTATTAGTTTTAGTCTTAATTTTAACTAACATTAACTAGTTGCATTATAGATCGTAATACACTGCTCAAAAAAATTAGGGGATATTGTGGAATAACCTATTAAGACTATGTTTTTAGGAACAGTATTAGATGCAATCACTTTCTATTGCTCCAAAAGAATGTCAACAAGAGTTTGAAGTCATTACGTAACCTCTGTACCACACCAGATGTCAAAGAGATCCTGATTAGGAATATGGCAAACAAACAAAGCAACATTAACATGGGTGAAAATGTTTCTTTAGTATGGTGTATGGTCTCCTCAAACGGCCAGAACTGCCTCACACCTGTATGGCATTGATGCAATGAGGTTAGCAATGGGTTCTTGGGGGATACGTGGCCACTCTTCCATAAGAGCAATGTGCAGCTCTGGAACAGTTGTGGGAGGTGCTGGTCTGCCTGCAATGCACCTGCCTAATGCATCCCACACATGCTCAATCGGATTTAAGTCCGTGAAGGAAGCTGGCCATTGCATACGCTCGATACCCTCCACTTCCAGCATGTCGTCCACCAAGCCAGCTCTGTGGGGTCGTGCATTATCGTCCATAAAAAGAAAATAATCACCTATGGCATCAGCATAAGGCACGACAAAAGTTCGGAGAATCTCATCTCTATACTTTACCGCAGTCAAAGTACCACCTTGGATAACGTAGAGGTCCGTACGTCCACCACTACTGACTCCTGCCTACACCATCAATCCACCGCCACCATATGGGGATCTTTCACGTACAGAAGCTGGATTGTTTCGTATCCCTTTTTCTCTCCAGATGAATACACGCCGACTACATATTCCATGTTGAATCGCGACTCATCAGAAAAAAGAACTGATCTCCATTCAGCATGCCTCCACCCACGATGTTCCTCCGCCCAGTTTTTTTCTGCGATCTCTACGGTGTTGTGGAGTTAACCTGGTACACACCATGGGCCTACGGGCATAGAGACCACTTCCATGCAGTCGATTAGGGACAGTTTGAGTTGACACCCTGCGTCCTGTTGCTGTTTGAAGTGTATTTCGCAGTTGAGTTGCATTCTGCTGTCTATTCCGACGGGCTGTTAACAAGAGGTAACGGTCATCCCTTGCTGTTGTTGCCCTTGGTCGACCTTGTCCGGCTCTTCTGTGAACAGTATATCCTTTGAAAATGATTCCAAAGACTGGAAATCACGCTTTGAGACACCCCAATGACTTGTGCCACCTCTTGTTGTGTCTGTCCAGCTTCCATCCTTCCTATGGCCCTCCAAGCCATTGGTTCAGGTAAATCACGTTGTCGAGGCATCACTGTCCCTAAGGCAAGTCATTCACTAACTGAAAACTGGACTGGATTTAAAAACAGCAACAAAACATTCACCCCCACACCACACTTTCACATCAACAGTACAGACACTACCCTCTGGTGTGGTACCGAGGTTACGTAACAACTTCAAACTCTTTATTTACATTATCTTGGAGTAATAGAAAGTGATTGCATCTAATACTATTCCAAAAAACATAGTCTTAATAGGTTATTCTACAATATCCCCTATTTTTTTGAGCAGTGTATAATAGATATTATCTTTTTGATCAAATTTTTATTTAGTATTTAATATTAGAGTTCATTGTAATTGTTATATTCTCATGTAATATATGTTTGCCCTGGTGAGTGGAAGAGAAGGCCACATGGCCTTAACTCCACCAGGCTAAATAAATAAATCTAAAATCTAAATCTATATTATCTCCCGCATGCGCTATCTGCTTACATTCATGCACTATATATACAATCTGGTATCCGTATTTCTTAGAGAGTCAGTTACTGCAAAATAATGCTATGACCTATTCAGAATGTTAAAAAGGAGGAGCTTCCTTTAATATGATGAACTTCCGTTGATAAATTCGAGGCGAAACACGACTGTGATTGGTTGTAAATCAAATGTGATTGGTCATTGACTCCCATTTGGGGCATGAGTTAAATAGTCTATTTAAACATCGAAAAGTATAAATTTTGATTAAGGTATTCACAAAACTGCATTCCATATTTCATGCAGATAATTTATTTATGAAGAGGTTATATCAATGTTCGTGCTGTCATATTGAAAATAAAACTAATGGAAAATCGCAAAAAAACTATTCACATTCAAATAAAAGTGAAACTCTTTAATGACATCCCTATAATGTTAAGTTCATGGCCGGACGGACAAAAGCTCTCCTTACATCCCTATCCTGAGCTAGTGTTTTCCAATCATTCCCTATATAATCTACTTCCCTCAAATCATGGTTAATGTTATTCTCCCACATCATTCTCGGTCTACCAACTTGGCGTTTTCCTTCTGGTTTTCTTACAAGAAGCTTCCACGCACGTCTTTCATTCCCCATTCGTGCCACATGTCCCGCCCATCACAGTCTACTAGATTTAACTGTTTTTAATATATCTGGCTTCATATAAAGACCATGTAGTTCACTGTTTGTGGTCTTCTCCACTCAGCTATTTTTTCATCACTCTTTGATCCAAAAATTTTCCTAAGAACTTTATTCTCAAATACTCGTAATCTTCTTTCCTCCCTTAAAGTAAGAGTCCATATTTAGCATCCATGTAATAACAGTTTTATATATTTTCAGTCTTTTTTAATGAGATGGGCCTTCAGGAGTTCCTGCAATGCATAATAGCACGCATTTCCAGAAATTAGCTTATGTTAAATTACTTTGTGCATCTCATTTATTCATGCTGATGTTATTTATTAAGCTGTATTGTTACCTATTAAAATCATTTCGATTGTGGTGATACATTTTGTAACATTTGTCATGCCATTTTGTAGAATGTATGTAAGGAAAGTGCCACCATCTGCACTTCAGGTTTGGCAATCAGATAGAGCTAACATGGTTTACGTTATTTTTAAACACCACTTCGCCAGACTGCATAGGATGACGAGCACTAGTATTATATATAGAGTGGAACTCAAGTATAATTGTTTGTTTAAGTATTAGTGTAGAGGTGAAGATGTGTTATATGAGAGATGATTATGAGAATGAAGAATGTGAAACCTTGTGCCTGCAGTTACCCCACTTTTGTTCATAAATACCAAAGGGACCGTCAGGCTTCACTTCCCCATTCGTCGGACGAACAGTATAAGATTTCATGCTTTCAACATACGCGATGACGGAGTGTTTTGGGATTTGAAAAAATGGATGACTGCCTAAGCTCCAAGATTCCTTGCGTCCACCAAATGTCGCTTCAGGAATGCTCGTTCCTCTCTCACTCACCTACTATGGTCTTCACACACTGCCACTCCAGTGTGCTAACTTGCACACTATAGGCCTGGGATACTGCCCGCGATCCACTCTGTACGCGCTCAATGTCTCGATCTAGCAGAACTATTCCATTTTGCCTGAGGACGTTCCTGGTTGTAATCGCCGTAGTGTCCAATGACTCGTTCTCCTCTTCCCCCACACCACCCACACAAGACAATATTGTTCCTTCTAGATTGATCTTCTAATTAAACTCTGTCTTCCTTACTGTTTTAGGCTACCTCAATTTCTTGCACACTCTCCACATAAAAGTTCACCTTTGACACCATGACTTCAATCTTTCGGAATCCCTGGACCATCTCCCGCCTCATCTCTTCCAGCTTTCTCTTCATGTCCTGCATTATTCACAATCTGACAACACCGCACTATTCCCGAGAGCTAGAAATATGTCCGCGCATTGCCACATAGAAGACATCTATGTATTTGTTGATATATTCGTATGTATTTTATTCTTGGAACAGGATATGCACGTAGGGCCTAACAGGCACGTCCACAATGTAAATGAAAATGTGTTTCTTTTCCTTTGGTAAAATTCAAATTCCATTACTACGTGTTTTCGGATGTAACCGAAGCATTTGAAACATGACGTAGCGACAGGCATTTTACTATACTGCCCCAGGATCTGAAATATAAATATTATAATTAAAATTTCCAAAACATCGGGTATTAAAGAACATGTTAGTCTGGAAACAGTCCTCCATGATTTTTTTCCCTTATCATGGTGGAGTGGCTTGCGTGTTTAAATGATCCCGAGAGCTAAGCGGGCGGTAGCATTGCTGCGATAGTGTTACCCATGCCGGACTGGTCGAAGGTGATAAGCCAGACGAAAAAAGTACCATGGTCGAAATAGTGACAATCTTTCACCGTAAAAGCAGAACCGTCAAGAAATGCGGACATGGGTTCCACTGGGATAAAATTTTCCGTAAGTCAAATAGTCCGCCATTCGGTTCTCTGGGCGGGGACTACTTCTGGGAACCCATGCCAAAGGCTCAAACACAGGGACATGTTCCTAGGAACATGCAATGTTTGGACTTTATACAATAGCGGGGCGCTAGAGGTATTAACGCGGGAATAAGATAAATTACCCTTCGATATAGTCGCTTTACAGAAAGTGAGATGGCCAGGAGAAGGTAGTCAGGAATCAGGAAGCTTTGTAATATACTACGGGGGTGCAGAAAGACCTGAATTTGGAACCGGTATCTTGGTCCGAAGGAGGATTCTGTCCGCTACTCCGAGATATTAAGTTAGTCCAGTGATGTAAGAATTCGTGCATATTTTCCAAAGGATAAACAACATGATTTTGTAATCGGAAATTTACATCCTCCCAACCGAATATAAATATATACAAGATCAAGGATGAGTTCTACGAAGAATTAGAATGCGTATTTGATAGCCTATCACAATATCATATGAAAATTGCGTTAGGAGATTTTAATGCTGAAGTATGGCGGGAAGATGTATTCAAACTAACAATGGGCAAATTCAGTCTTCATGAAGATAGTAACGACAATGAGGTTAGATTAGTCACCTTTGCACATCAAAGAATCCCATTGTTAAGAGCACAACATATCAGCATAAGGATTTTCATAAATACACTTGGACGTGTCCAGATGGCGAAACTCGGAACAAGATATATCATGTAATAGTGACAAACGCTGGCACAGTAGCATCATCGATATTAGATCAGTTAGAGGGACAGACTGCAATTCGGATCATCATTTGGTCATGGTGAAAATCAGGCAACGACTATCCCTTATGAGAGGAACAAACTCTGAAGACGATTCTGAAAAATAAGCATTAAAAAACTTTGAAAAATGATTAAATGCGGCAAAAATACCAAATCAAAATTGCTAATAAATTTGAAATACTGGAATCTTCAGATGACAATGTGGCCAACAAAGAAGAAACTGATATAAATAAAGAATGGGAGGCTATAAAAGATACTATTAAATTGTCGGCATCATAAAACATTGGTTATTTCAAAAATAGGATAAACAAGAAATGGTTTGATGAGGAATGTGCCGTCATTGTACAGAAAAAAAACTAGGAAAAATGAAATGGTTACACGAGCCAAATGAGGTAAATTTGGAGCAATTGAGTAGTACATTAGACGGGAAACCACGAGGTTACTAAAGAGTAAGAAGAGGGAATATTTGAGAGAGAAGATCAATGATCTTGAAATCAATGCAAAAAAAATAGGAACTTGGAGAATTATATCAGGGAATTAGAATAGAGATGAATGGGTTTCAAGCTAGAACAAACATAAATAAGAATGAAAATGGGGATATGATTACAGATTATAGGAGTATATTAAATATATAGAATAGTTACTTTAATCAGCTATTAAATGTATATACAGAACAGGATATTAAATAGGATAATTTACAGACAGCAGAATCGCTAGACGCAAAACTAAGTGCATTAGTGGTCGAAATGGCGATAGAAAAATTGAAGATGTATAAAGCATCAGGTTCAGATGAGATCCCAGCAGAACTGATAAAATCAGGGAGAGCAAAACTGATGGACAAGATACACCGGTTACTTAATATGATTTGGGAAAAAGACGCTCTTCCAGATGAACAGAAATAATCTATTATTGTAGGAATTTATAAGAAATGATACAAAATTGATTGCAACAACTATAGGGACATCTTATTACTTTCTATGTCGTACAAAATTCAAAGAAATATATTAGTAAGCAGACTTACTCCTTATATTGATGACATTCTAGGTGATCAACAATGTGGATTTAGAAGAAAAAGGTCTAAAACAGTTCAGATCTTTAATTTAAGACAGATTTTAGAAAAGAAGTGGACATATAACGGTGCTGTACATCAACTATACGTAGACTTCAAAAAGGCATACGACTCAATTAAGAGGGAGAAGTTACATAGCATCTTACTGGAGTCCGGAATTCCTAGAAAGTTAGTTAGAATCGTACGAATGTGTCTACATGGCACAAAGAGTAGGGTGAATGTAAGCAAACAGTTTTCAGGTAGGCCTAGTTTTGAAATTCAGAATGGGTTGAAGAAAAGAGATGCACTATCTCCTCTACTATTTAATTTTGTACTAGAGCATGCCATCAAATCTTTAGAGGATGAAGACGGCCTACAACTCAATGGTATTAATAAGTTGTTAGTTTATGCTGATGATATAGGCCAAGTACTATTGGGTGATAGCGGGGAGATACTTAAAGCCAACACGCACTCACTATTGAGTATCACTAAGAAATTAGGACTAGAAATAATATCAGTAAAACTAAATATATGGTCACACGTAGAAATACATTAGGCCTATATAATGGAAATGGAGAGCTAATGAAAAATGAGTGAAATTTTGAGGAAGTGGCTGGAGTGAAATTTTGAGGAAGTAGCTGAATTCAAATACCTAGGAACAATAATAACAAATAGAAATGTGATGCACAAAAAAATTAAACACAGGCTAAATTTTGGAATTGCGTGCTATTATGCATTATAGAGACTCTTGTCCCAACTTCTTTCAAGAAACATTAAACTAAAAATATATAAAAATATTATTCTATCAGTTACATTATATGGATGTGAAACATGGACTCTTAATTTAAGGGAGGATCATCATAGAGACTATGATTATTTGAGAATAAATTTCTTAGGAAAATTTTTGGACCAAATAGAGATGAACAGACGTAAATGGAGAAGACTACGTAACAAAGAACTACGTGGTCTTTATTGGAAGCCAGATATAATAAGAACAGTTAAGTCTCGTAGACTGCGATGGGCAGGACATGTTGCACGTATGGGGAATGAAAGACTTGCATGGAAGCTCCTTGTAGAAAAGCCAGAGGGAAAACGCCCAGTTGGTAGACTAAGAATGACGTGGGAGGATAACATTAACTATGATTTGGGGGAAGTAGATTATACAAGGCATGATTGGAAAACATTAGCTGAGGATAGGGATGTATGGAGAGCTAATGTCCGTGTGGCCATGATCCTATGTGTTCGATAGTGCCAGTGAGCTAGAGTTAGTTAGTCTGGAGACAGAGACTTACATTGCCACATTATCCGGCTCAGAGTACTTTTGCAATAGGTTCTATGCTCCATTATATTTTGATTCTACAGAAAATGAGCCGACACCAATTATTTTGGTGTCCTCCAGGACTATATGGAAAGTTATCTTTCACAATAGTTGCACTTTCATTCTCATCCATGTTAGATATTTGTCTGACCTCTCTTCTTCCCTTCGTCTTATCACAATTCTTCTGCATGTTGAATATTATATGTCTGATGTTATGGTTTGGCCTGCGACGTAGTTGAGAGTTTTAAGGCGCCTTGGTTCAGAGTTACGGGGCTGATACAAGTCTCCATGGGGAAGAAACATTCTCATGGAATTTCTGATATTATGAGATCGGTGCTCATCCATCTTCGTGAGGAATTTGGGTAGCTACAATGAGTAGCGACTCCTGGTTGATAAAACGACAATAATTGCTGAGAAAAAGAATAACTATGCATGTCTCAAACTTATCAACTGAACTAAACTCTATGACACGACAGGCCTTGATGGCCCTTGGTTTATCAGTCGGCTGCTGGACTTACATCCACTTCTTTCATTTACAAAGGTGTACGATCATATAGCCAGTATAGCATGTTGAGTCCCCTTGCTGGACTTACATGCACTTGTTTCATTTACAGAGGTGTACGATCATATAGCCAGTATAGCATGTTGAGTCCCCTTGCTGGACTTACATGCACTTGTTTCATTTACAGAGGTGTACGATCATATAGCCAGTATAGCATGTTGAGTCCCCTTGCTGGACATACATGCACTTGTTTCATTTACAGAGATGTACGATCATATAGCCAGTATAGCACGTTGAGTCCCCTTGCTGGTCTTACATGCACTTGTTTCATTTACAGAGATGTACGATCATATAGCCAGTATAGCATGTTGAGTCCCCTTGCTGGACTTACATGCACTTGTTTCATTTACAGAGATGTACGATCATATAGCCAGTATAGCATGTTGAGTCCCCTTGCTGGACTTACATGCACTTGTTTCATTTACAGAGATGTACGATCATATAGCCAGTATAGCATGTTGAGTCCCCTTGCTGGACTTACATGCACTTGTTTCATTTACAACGAGGTGTACGATCATATAGCCAGTATAGCATGTTGAGTCCCCTTGCTGGACTTACATGCACTTGTTTCATTTACAGAGATGTACGATCATATAGCCAGTATAGCATGTTGAGTCCCCTTGCTGGACTTACATGCACTTGTTTCATTTACAGAGGTGTACGATCATATAGCCAGTATAGCATGTTGAGTCCGCCTGCTGGACTTACATGCACTTGTTTCATTTACAGAGGTGTACGATCATATAGCCAGTATAGCATGATGAGTCCACTTGCTGGACTTACATGCACTTGTTTCATTTACAGAGGTGTACGATCATATAGCCAGTATAGCATGTTGAGTCCGCCTGCTGGACTTACATGCAATTGTTTCATTTACAGAGGTGTACGATCATATAGCCAGTATAGCATGTTGAGTCCCCTTGCTGGACTTACATGCACTTGTTTCATTTACAGAGGTGTACGATCATATAGCCAGTATAGCATGTTGAGTCCGCCTGCTGGACTTACATGCAGTTGTTTCATTTACAGAGGTGTACGATCATATAGCCAGTATAGCATGTTGAGTCCCCTTGCTGGACTTACATGCACTTGTTTCATTTAAAAAGGTGTACGATCATATAGCCAGTATAGCATGTTGAGTCCCCTTGCTGTACTTACATGCACTTGTTTCATTTACAGAGGTGTACGATCATATAGCCAGTATAGCATGTTGAGTCCCCTTGCTTGACTAACATGCACTTGTTTCATTTACAAAGGTGTACGATCATATAGCCAGTATAGCATGTTGAGTCCCCTTGCTGGACTTACATGCACTTGTTTCATTTACAGAGGTGTACGATCATATAGCCAGTATAGCATGTTGAGTCCCCTTGCTGGACTTACATGCACTTGTTTCATTTACAGAGGTGTACGATCATATAGCCAGTATAGCATGTTGAGTCACCTTGCTGGACTTACATGCACTTGTTTCATTTACAGAGGTGTACGATCATATAGCCAGTATAGCATGTTGAGTCCCTTTGCTGGACTTACATGCACTTGTTTCATTTACAGAGGTGTACGATCATATAGCCAGTATAGCATGCTGAGTCCCCTTGCTTGACTTACATGCACTTGTTTCATTTACAGAGGTGTACGATCATATAGCCAGTATAGCATGTTGAGTCCCCTTGCTGGACTTACATGCACTTGTTTCATTTACAGAGGTGTACGATCATATAGCCAGTATAGCATATTGAGTCCCCTTGCTGGACTTACATGCACTTGTTTCATTTACAGAGGTGTACGATCATATAGCCAGTATAGCATGTTGAGTCCGCCTGCTGGACTTACATGCACTTGTTTCATTTACAGAGGTGTACGATCATATAGCCAGTATAGCATGTTGAGTCCACTTGCTGGACTTTCATGCACTTGTTTCATTTACAGAGGTGTACGATCATATAGCCAGTATAGCATGTTGAGTCCGCCTGCTGGACTTACATGCAATTGTTTCATTTACAGAGGTGTACGATCATATAGCCAGTATAGCATGTTGAGTCCCCTTGCTGGACTTACATGCACTTGTTTCATTTACAGAGGTGTACGATCATATAGCCAGTATAGCATGTTGAGTCCGCCTGCTGGACTTACATGCACTTGTTTCATTTACAGGGGTGTACGATCATATAGCCAGTATAGCATGTTGAGTCCCCTTGCTGGACTTACATGCACTTGTTTCATTTAAAAAGGTGTACGATCATATAGCCAGTATAGCATGTTGAGTCCCCTTGCTGTACTTACATGCACTTGTTTCATTTACAGAGGTGTACGATCATATAGCCAGTATAGCATGTTGAGTCCCCTTGCTGGACTTACATGCACTTGTTTCATTTACAAAGGTGTACGATCATATAGCCAGTATAGCATGTTGAGTCCCCTTGCTGGACTTACATGCACTTGTTTCATTTACAGAGGTGTACGATCATATAGCCAGTATAGCATGTTGAGTCCCCTTGCTGGACTTACATGCACTTGTTTCATTTACAGAGGTGTACGATCATATAGCCAGTATAGCATGTTGAGTCCCCTTGCTGGACTTACATGCACTTGTTTCATTTACAGAGGTGTACGATCATATAGCCAGTATAGCATGTTGAGTCCCCTTGCTGGACTTACATGCACTTGTTTCATTTACAGAGGTGTACGATCATATAGCCAGTATAGCATGCTGAGTCCCCTTGCTTGACTTACATGCACTTGTTTCATTTACAGAGGTGTACGATCATATAGCCAGTACAGCATTTTGAGTCCCCTTGCTGGACTTACATGCACTTGTTTCATTTACAGAGGTGTACGATCATATAGCCAGTATAGCATGTTGAGTCCGCCTGCTGGACTTACATGCACTTGTTTCATTTACAGAGGTGTACGATCATGTAGCCAGTATAGCATGTTGAGTCCCCTTGCTGGACTTACATGCACTTGTTTCATTTACAAAGGTGTACGATCATATAGCCAGTATAGCATGTTGAGTCCCCTTGCTGGACTTACATGCACTTGTTTCATTTACAGAGGTGTACGATCATATAGCCAGTATAGCATGTTGAGTCCCCTTGCTGGACTTACATGCACTTGTTTCATTTACAAAGGTGTACGATCATATAGCCAGTAAAGCATGTTGAGTCCCCTTGCTGGACTTACATGCACTTTTTTCATTTACAAAGGTGTACGATCATATAGCCAGTATAGCATGTTGAGTCCCCTTGCTGGACTTACATGCACTTGTTTCATTTACAGAGGTGTACGATCATATAGCCAGTATAGCATGTTGAGTCCCCTTGCTGGACTTACATGCACTTGTTTCATTTACAGAGGTGTACGATCATATAGCCAGTATAGCATGTTGAATCCCCTTGCTGGACTTACATGCAGTTGTTTCATTTACAGAGGTGTACGATCATATAGCCAGTATAGCATGTTGAGTCCCCTTGCTGGACTTATATGCACTTGTTTCATTTACAGAGGTGTACGATCATATAGCCAGTATAGCATGTTAAGTCCCCTTGCTGGACTTACATGCACTTGTTTCATTTACAGAGGTGTACGATCATATAGCCAGTATAGCATGTTGAGTCCCCCTGCTGGACTTACATGCCCTTGTTTCATTTACAGAGGTGTACGATCATATAGCCAGTATAGCATGTTGAGTCCCCTTGCTGGACTTACATGCACTTGTTTCATTTACAGAGGTGTACGATCATATAGCCAGTATAGCATGTTGAGTCCCCTTGCTGGACTTACATGCACTTGTTTCATTTACAGAGGTGTACGATCATATAGCCAGTATAGCATGTTGAGTCCCCTTGCTGGACTTACATGCACTTGTTTCATTTACAGAGGTGTACGATCATATAGCCAGTATAGCATGTTGAGTCCCCTTGCTGGACTTACATGCACTTGTTTCATTTACAGAGGTGTACGATCATATAGCCAGTATAGCATGTTGAGTCCCCTTGCTGGACTTACATGCACTTGTTCATGTACAGAGGGTACGATCATATAGGCAGTATAGCATGTTGGTAACCCTTGCTGGACTTACATGCACTTGTTTCATTTAAAGACGTGTACGATCATATAGCCAGTATAGCATGTTGAGTCCCTTTGCTGGACTTACATGCACTTGTTTCATTTACAGAGGTGTACGATCATATAGCCAGTAGAGCCTGTTGAGTCCCACTGCTGGACTTACATGCACTTGTTTCATTTACAGAGGTGTACGATCATATAGCCAGTATAGCATGTTGAGTCCCCTTGCTGGACTTACATGCACTTGTTTCATTTACAGAGGTGTACGATCATATAGCCAGTATAGCATGTTGAGTCCGCCTGCTGGACTTACATGCACTTGTATAATTTACAGAGGTGTACGATCATATAGCCAGTATAGCATGTTGAGTCCCCTTGCTGGACTTATATGCACTTCTTTCATTTACAGAGGTGTACGATCATATAGCCAGTATAGCAAGTTGAGTCCCCCTGCTGGACTTACATGCACTTGTTTCATTTACAGAGATGTACGATCATATACCCAG
Organism: Diploptera punctata; assembly: GCA_030220185.1. Lineage (NCBI taxonomy): Eukaryota > Metazoa > Arthropoda > Insecta > Blattodea > Blaberidae > Diploptera > Diploptera punctata. Next base: position 155,901 of record JASPKZ010009882.1, read on the forward strand.
TATAGCATGTTGAGTCCCCTTGCTGGACTAACATGCACTTGTTTCATTTACAGATGTGTACGATCATATAGCCAGTATAGCATGTTGAGTCCGCCTGCTGGACTTACATGCACTTGTTTCATTTACAGAGGTGTACGATCATATAGCCAGTATAGCATGTTTAGTCCCCTTGCTGGACTTAAATCCACTTGTTTCATTTACAGAGGTGTACGATCATATAGTCAGTATAGCATGTTGAGTCCCCTTGCTGGACTTACATGCCTTGTTTCATTTACAGAGGTGTACGATCCATATAGCCAGTATAGCATGTTTGAGTCCCCTTGCTGGACTTAAATCACATGTTTCATTTACAGAGGTGTACCGATCATATAGCCAGTATAGCAATGTTGAGTCCCCTTGATGGACTAAATCCACTTGTTTCATTTACAGAGGTGTACGATCATATAGCCAGTATAGCATGTTGAGTCCCCTTGCTGGACTTACATGCACTTGTTTCATTTACAGAGGTGTACGATCATATAGCCAGTATAGCATGTTGAGTCCCCTTGCTGGACTTACATGCACTTGTTTCATTTACAGAGGTGTACGTTCATATAGCCAGTATAGCATGTTGAGTCCCCTTGCTGAAACTTACATCCACTTGTTTCATTTACAGAGGTGTACGATCATATAGCCATATAGCATGTTGTGTCCCCCTGCCAGGACTTACATGCACTTGTTCATTTACAGAAGTGTACGATCATATAGCCAGTATAGCATGTTGAGTCCCCTTGCTGGACTTACATGCACTTGTTCATTTACAGAGGTGTACGATCATATAGCCAGTATATAGCATGTTGAGTCCCCCTGCTGGACTTGCATGCCCTTGTTTCATTTACAGAGGTGTACGATCATATAGCCAGTATAGCATGTTGAGTCCCCTTGCTGGACTTACATGCACTTGTTTCATTTACAGAGGTGTACGATCATATAGGCCAGTATAGGCATGTTGAGTCCCCCTGCTGGACTTTCATGCCCTTGTTTCATTTACAGAGGTCTACGATCATATAGCCAGTATAGCATGTTGAGTCCCCTTGCTGGACTTACATGCACTTGTTTCATTACAGAAGTGTACGATCATATAGCCAGTATAGCATGTTGAGTCCCCCTTGCCGGACTTACATGCACTTGTTTCATTTACAGAAGTGTACGATCATATAGCCAGTATAGCATGTTGAGTCCCTTGCTGGACTTACATGCACTTGTTTCATTTACAGAGGTGTACGATCATATAGCCAGTATAGCATGTTGTGTCCCCCTGCTGGACTTACATGCACTTGTTTCATTTACAGAAGTGTACGATCATATAGCCAGTATAGCATGTTGAGTCCCCTTGCTGGACTTACATGCACTTGTTTCATTAACAGAGGTGTACGATCATATAGCCAGTATAGCATGTTGAGTCCCCTTGCTGGACTTACATGCACTGTTTCATGTACAGAGGTGTACGATCATATAGCCAGTATAGCATGTTGAGTCCCCCTGCTGGACTTACATGCACTTGTTTCATTACGAGGTGTACGATCATATAGCCAGTATAGCATGTTGAGTCCCCTTGCTGGACTTACATGCACTTGTTTCATTTACAGAGGTGTACGATCATATAGCCAGTATAGCATGTTGAGTCCCCCTGCTGGACTTACATGCCCTTGTTTCAATTTACAGAGGTGTACGATCATATAGCCAGTATAGCACGTTGAGTCCCCTTGCTGGACTTACATGCACTTGTTTTCATTTACAGAGGTGTACGATCATATAGCCAGTATAGCATGTTGAGTCCCCCTTGCTGGACTTACATGCACTTGTTTCATTTACAGAGGTGTACGATCATATACCAGTATAGCATGTTGAGTCCCCTTGCTGGACTTACATGCACTTGTTCATTTACAGAGGTGTACGATCATATAGCCAGGTATAGCATGTTGAGTCCCTTGCTGGACTTACATGCACTTGTTTCATTCACAGAGGTGTACGATCATATAGCCAGTATAGCATGTTGAGTCCCTTGCTGGACTTACATGCACTGTGTTTCATTTACAGAGGTGTACGATCATATAGCCAGTATAGCAGGTTGAGTCCCCTTGCTGGACTTACATGCACTTGTTTCATTTACAGAGGTGTACGATCATATAGCCAGTATAGCATGTTGAGTCCCCTTGCTGGACTTCACATGCACGTGTTTCATTTACAGAGGTGTACGATCATATAGCCAGTATAGCATGTTGGTCCCCTTGCTGGACTTACATGCACTTGTTTCATTTACAGAGGTGTACGATCATATAGCCAGTATAGCATGTTGAGGTCCCCTTGATGGCACTTACATGCACTTGTTTCATTTACAAGAGGTGTACGATCATATAGCCAGTATAGCATGTTGAGTCCCTTTGCTGGACTTACATGCACTTGTTCATTTACAGAGGTGTACGATCATATAGCCAGTAGAGCCTGTTGAGTCCCCCTGCTGGACTTACATGCACTTGTTCATTTACAGAGGTGTACGATCATATAGCCAGTATAGCCATGTTGAGTCCCGCCTGCTGGACTTACATGCACTTGTTTCATTTACAGAGGTGTACGATCATATAGCCAGTATAGCATGTTGAGTCCCCTTGCTGGACTTACATGCACATGTTTCATTTAAAAAGGTGTACGATCATATAGCCAGTATAGCATGTTGAGTCCCCTTGCTGGACTTACATGCACTTGTTTCATTTACGAGGTGTACGATCATATAGCCAGTATAAGCATGTTGAGTCCCCTTGCTTGAACTAACAGGCACTTTGTTTCATTTTACAAAAGTGTACGATCATATAGCCAGTATATAGCATGTGAGTCTCCCCTGTGCTGGACGTACATGCACTTGTTTCATTTTACAGAGGTGTACGATTCTATAGCCAGTATAAGCTATGTTGAGTCCCCTTGCTTGACTTCCATGACACTGTTTCATTTACAGAGGTGTACGATCATATAGCCAGTATATAGCATGTTGAGTCACCTTGCTGGACTTACATGCACTTGTTTCATTTACAGAGGTGTACGATCATATAGCCAGTATAGCATGTTGAGTCCCTTTGCTGGACTTACATGCACTTGTTTCATTAACAGAGGTGTACGATCATATAGCCAGTATAGCATGCTGAGTCCCCTTGCTTGACTTACATGCACTTGTTTCATTTACAGAGGTGTACGATCATATAGCCAGTTATAGCATGTTGAGTCCCCCTTGCTGGACTTACATGCACTGTTCATTACAGAGGTGTACGATCATAGAGCCAGTATAGCATTATTGGTCCCCTGCTGGAACTTACATGCCACTTGTTTCATTTACAGAGGTGTACGATCATATAGGCCAGTATAGCATGTTGAGTCCGCCTGCTGGACTTACATGCACTTGTTTCATTTACAGAGGTGTACGATCATATAGCCAGTATAGCATGTTGAGTCCACTGCTGGACTTACATGCACGTGTTTTCAGTTACAGAGGTGTACGATCATTATAGCCAGTATAGCATGTTGAGTCCGCCTGCTGGACTTACATGCATTGTTTCATTTACGAGTGTACGATCATATCGCAAGTATAAGCATGTTGAGTCCCCTTGCTGGACTTACAATGCACTTGTTTTTTCAGTTACA